>DWGR01002075.1:0-14445 GCA_018247715.1 Heliconius burneyi
ATATATATGATATCTATATTATCATATCACAGTCTGTATTTATATATATATATATAAAATTATATTTTATATATATAAAATATATATATATATATATATATATATATATATATATATATATATATATATATATATATATATATATATATTGCGGAATAAACCTAGGAAACTAACTTGTACTACCAATTCTGTTTGTTAATACAAAAGGATGAAATAGCTTTAGAAGCGAAATTTAATTAATATTTCCGATAACTTTACTGTTCAATATGAAATATTTGAACTATAATTAACTAGTAACCCGACTGTCCACGCCGTATCCCGCACACAGCAGCGTAGGCAGAGGGAACCTAGAGTTAAAATACTCAGTCCCCCATTTTCCGCCGAGTTTTGGTGACATTGGATGTTGAGTGGCGGTACTCAACGCCTTGCTTCAATTTGAACTCACAGCTAAAAAATAATATATCATTTAGTCGAGTGTGAATCAAATCCACAATCAGTCATACTTTATACTCACGACTGACCTCAAAAACGTAAATAAGCTACTAAATAAATACTGAAACAATTTTACTCAATAAGTCGTTGAACCTAATTGACAGATGGATCTCAGCGAGAATTTGAGTATCTGTATATTATATGGATATTAGGTAAAGAAATATAACTGTTTTATAAAAGTTAAAAGTTGTGGGGCTACCTAAACTTTGCTTGGCGTTTTGGCATCTTTAATGCTATACGTGGCGGCGTGCTTCGCATTTCGCTCAGGACTTTGCCATTTTTCTGCATATAATAAAGATTAGCTCCAGCTATTTAAGCTGGAGTTACGTGCAAGCTTACTACTTACTTAGTCATAAATAAAGAATAACATTGCTTTATATATTTTTATGCTCATTGTAAGGTATTTTTAAAATGTTTCTTTTAATCATATTATAATTTGTAAATATTGTTTATTTTGAAAATTTTCGCAAAAAGGTATACGAATATAAGAGAAATCATACAAATAGTAAATACCTGTATATTCAATACATTTTTAATCAGACATATCAATCGTATTTAATAAAGAGAAATCGGAGAAAAATCATTTAATTTATAAATTTTATATTGGAGTTAAACTCACAATTATTATCATTATATTGATAGAACAACCTTCCAACTAAGCCAGGATATCAATTCTAACTCACACAACATAAATCTTTTTTTAACTTACCCTTTAATTACCATCATTAAGGCGACACGTCGTACCTTAATCGCAGTATATACCAAACATTTAAAACGCTATTGGCAGGTTTGTTTCCTTCAATTCATTTGTAACAAACTGAATAAGTAACCTTACAACTGTTGGAACTATTTAACTTAGTTAGATTGACATTCTCGTAGCAAACGTAACGTAACGTATAAAGTCTTAATTCACTGCCTGAAGCAGATGAGATGAAGCTTCAACCTGACCGCGTACACAACACAGTCGCTATTTAGTACTAAACGAACCTCATTATCGCAGGAACTAGAATGACAGTTTCTGCGGAGTCCTCGCGGCAGGGACGAAGTGAGCGGTCGTAACTTGTGCAGGGAACCTTGTGACACTGGTACCATTTAAATGTCTGTCATCGATCCACGCCGTTGCCTACAAACGGAACGACAACAACAAGCCGCTGTATCGTCCCTCGTAATACTTCCGGGACTGCTACGAGTGGACGAGTATTTAATGAATCTCGAATGTTCTTTCCGATTTGTGCGGGGTCTTGTTTTAGTTGCGCCATTTACCCTTGATTTATAGCTTCTTCATATTTATTATCACTGTAATTTTAAAATGATTGTTGATTTAATACTTTTCCTACGTTACTACAATATTACATTCGAACATGGAAATGGAAAGGGCCGGTATACTTAAATATAAATCAAGTCGTTTTTGATTGCTCGCTCAAAATATAATTACATGTAAATATTACAACAATATATAACACAAGGTATGAATATAAATTTAGAAAACATTTCTTTTCCATACAAAAGAAGTCCCTCGAGCAATTAATTATCTTACAGAATTGGTTGATGGACGAATAACAGGTAATTTCACTTTGAGACATTTTATTAGAATTGATTGATTGTAACTGGTTGCGAACGATAACTAACTTAAACTTAATAAAAAGAAAGAAAGTAATCTTTCTTAAAGACACTAGATTACTAGTATATTGTAGTCGTGAATCGTAATCGTGAAAATCGTATCGTATAGACTAGATTATCGTAATTGTTAGGGAGGTTCTCTAGCAATTATAACAATTTTTCACGAGATACGTTTACTTCTTTTTCGTTTCTTTTATTGAATTTATCGTTTTACTTTCATAAAACTTATTATAAATCTGTGTACATTACAATGAGTCGAAAACACATTAAAAAATACTATAACAGATACGACATTTAATGCGGGTACTCATACTTACCATTATAATTATAAGGAATAACAAATTTAAAATTGGTTAAAACTGCGTAGCAGCATTAGTTTCCTGTCTTAAAAGTGGAAATAGATACCAATAAGTTTTATCTCAATCCAAAACGCATCACTAGATACGCATTTCGCTTTTCGTTAGTTTTTTAATGTTTCCGGAAAACTAAAAATCATACTGATTTTAAAACTGAAAAGGAGGCCTAGCTCCTATACATACACTCTAGGTTATTTCTACTCAACGTTTATTTCATCAATTAAACGTTCATTACAGTTTCAGCTGGATTCATTAAGTACGGCGAAATAAGAAGGCTTATGTTTTTAAGACCCTTTTAATCTACTGGAAATATGAAAGTGTCTTAAAAAAGTAAGACATAATTTAAGGTATTTTGAAAAATGACCAAATTTGTAGCCGTCATGACGTAGTAGCATAGCATCGGACTAGAAATGCGACAGTCGTAAGTTCGAGTTCCATCCTGAAAACCGTAGGTAGAGTGCTATAGGTTCATTCTTACTTCCTTGCTATAATATGCGATATATAATAAAGCTAAAAAATACAAACCCATTATTTTTGAACTGAAAGTTACACATGTCGTAAAAACTAATCAACGGGATAATTGCTTTTATCAGTTATATGTTAACAACAACGCTGTAAAATATTTACATTTATTTTGAATTATATCTCTATAATAAAAATTTAATAAGCCTTTCGCAGCTACTAAATTTTAGCAGAATAAATTTCAAACAACATTTTTGATTTTATGTATCATCGATTCAATTTTATTGATCTCTCACAGACCCAATTTCATAATAATTTTCCCTAAAAGTCATCCATCACAAAAGTTTAATTCGAATCGAATCGCGTTGTATATGCATTATATAAATAGTAACTCTTGCTTAGTGTAATTTTTATATTTTTGTATTATATAAACCTATCTTGCGTCGTGGTGGCAGACTGTTATAAAATATTACGATGTAATTATGTTTGGCCGTTATTTTATTTTTAAATTTGAATGCATTAATGCGTTAACGTGCCTTATAATAATAGTGCAGATAACTTACTAAATGGTGTTTTTATACTGTACAATACTAGTAATTTTATGATGGATTTTACTCATTAAAGAGGTCTTTATGGATCCCTTAAAGTCTTACCCAATATACAATATACAAGAGAACAATATACCTTGTTAGTTTCATGACATAGAAATATTTTCTTTGCTATTGCCGTTTGCAACGTTTACTGATAACGAGGAGTCGTCAGAAATGTACATTCAGGTCAGTACATTAAGGTCACGCCGCTATATTCTAGAAAATTGAATAGTATTCAGTGGAGATCAAGCTTATATTCTTTTTGCGAAGCAAAAGTTTTATGCAAGAAATTTTGATTCATAGAATTTACTGAGACTTGTAAGTTATATTTAAGAAGAAAATAAGAAACGACTGAACGAACTTAATGTAGGAGTTTATTTTTTTATGTATGGCTATAGCATTTATAGATTCTCCGAATCTTTTTTCTTCGTCTTCCTCCTGAAAATTAAATAATTTAACTTAGCTTAACTTCACGCTTTTTCCTAGCGGGGTAGTCAGAAAGAACAAAGCGCCAAACGCTAGGGTCTCTACATACCTCATTTGCCTCGTTCACTGTCATCAATCTCTTCATACATGCCCAAGGGGGCCCTCATAATTTTTACATGACCTTCCTCTAGTTATCTTTGATACTATGTTTTCGAAGGTCAACCGAGATCTCCCCCTACCTCTCTTACCACTCCATCATAAATCTTTATTGCCATTCTTTCATCACTCATTTCGTAATAAACGTCAAAATAATATCTAGTGATGTTATTTCATTTCATTTTTATCTTGAATTATACAAAACTCACCACCCACAGCACAATAGTTTTTGAGTCTATGATATTACATTAAAATTGCTTTTACATGACTTCTACTAACAAACTGACCTAGGTTGTTATGTGTTTTCTGTCTTTCAGACCAGTAACGTGATTTTAATGATCTCTTTCGCTTTGCTTCCGTACAATGAACATTTTTCTATTTGTTTTCTATAGTTTCGTATAACAGGCAATTAATTCGTGCTTCTGTAAGTAATTTATAAAGGCCATTAGGTTTCTCATTAAGCCAGACTGTGACAATACAAAGGCCGCCTTTCTAAATGTGAGCCCGCTACAGTGCGGCTGTTAAACTACATCGGCTAGCATAAACAATGCTTAAAAGGCACCCTAATTTCTTTATCCATTAAAAAAGAAAACAAAAAGTAGGAAATTAGAGAAATAAAGACATTACATTTAAAATGTAAGTTTTCAGTATTATAAACCAGCTTGTAATATCCCACCACATCGACCTGGTGTACAATACAATGGTAACAGCGCGCATTAACCAGTTCAAATAGCGAAGTATTGAACAGTTCGTAATCTCACAAGGAGAATTGATAAACTCTATCTCTACCTATGCAGCACGACTCATTAGCCACTGTACCTCGCGGCAAGTAGAGCAGCATATCCGACGAACAATATCCTATTTCATGTCGCTTTGTCACAATGTTGTCAAAATCTTCCGAGTTTAAACCAAGAGGTTTAAACTAGAGCTTATTGCTATTTGTCCTGCGTAGATAGCTCCGGACGTTATTACGAATTTATAGTTCTAAATATTTGTGTTGTAATTTGCAATACAAGTGTCAGCTAACTCACCACTTTGGTGAATAACTATGGTGCATATAAAATACATTTCGTATAGAAATCTTATTAATACATTGTCAAACAACTAAGCTAACAGTATAAATATATTAAATATTAAAAAAAACACGAGTATGTTTTTAAGTACTGCGGGTGACTAATAAAAATAACTTTAACTGCCTCTTCATTATCTTATAAAATTTAATAGTAACATTTTACGATACAACATTAAAAATATTTTATTTTATACCGGCTGACGAACTGTAATTCCAATTATCAGTGCGTAAGTAATTGTATTCACGAATTCTATTAATCTCTTGATCTACTGTGTTCGCTCTGTATTGTTTAGACGGTCATAATGCGATACAGTAATCAATTTAATCAATTCAATATATTATGTAATTTGTAATTGTGTCGTTCTAATTAATTTTAGTAATATATACTTATAGTTGGTTTCTCGAAGGAATTGAGAGGAAAGGAATTTAATATACTTTATATTAAAATTATAAAAAAATAAGCTTCACGCTGTATCCCGCAAACAGCAGGATAGGCTAAGGGAACCTAGTGTTAAGATACTCAATTCCCCACTTTCTGCCGAATTTTCGAGGCATTGCGTGTTGTGTGGCAGAATTCAACGCTGCGCTTTACCTCGAAACCAGAGCGAAGAAAATGGAAATATAAACGTAAATAAATATTCCACTTCCTCGAGAAGGGATCGAACCCATAACCGTCGCATTACAGTCACACCCTTGTGCCGCTGAGTCACGAAGGCCTAATACATTATATTTATAGTATATATAACTATACTATATTGTTCCTCCTGATTATTTTTTTTCATAGAAAAGTAAAAGGCTCTATCTAATCCTTAGCTAGCGTATGATGTATGATGGGTGATGTTAATTCATATTTTTTACTATAACAAGAAACTGTGAAAGAAGCCAACGCGACGGACGCAAGTGTGTGACTGTAAACGCGAAAGGAAGTGGGTTCGATTGTCGTTCATAGAAATTAAATATTTTATATTTTTGTTTCCTCACTCTGGTAAAGAGGTAAACCACGGCGTTAATTCGACGGAATATTGGGAATGGAAGTGTTTTAATGAGAACGGAGAGTTTTAACACTAGGTCACCGGTTCCTCTGCCTACTTTGCTATATGCGGAGTACAGCGTAAAGCTAAAAAAATTGAATCATATCAACATTACACTAGCATCCATCGTAGATTTTAGACGTAATAATAACTCAATATTCAATTAATAGTTACATACATAATACGCGCTGCGCGGGGATATTTTTTGCTGTCCATACACCTACATTTAAATATGACTGTTTTATAAAATAATATACAAAATATATTAAGACATAGCTCTTACATTATTCTGGTTAAATTACGTACGTAATCGACATTAATGTTCACTAGATCGAACACCAGCGGGTCACTGCGGGTCAGGTCGATTGATTGTCTGCCGATTAATTAGATGTCCCTTTAATTAAAAGAGACAGTCGGCCGAGCCCAGCGCGCCCGCTGACGGTCTCTACGTCTCTACCTCCACTTTGATATTCAATCCAATATGCCAGCGCGCGTCGTTTCATTCTAATTCGCAGATATAAATTGTGTGTGATTACGTTTGATTAAACATACATATATATTTGTCTTGTGGTTAGGTAATTTTTTATAGTAATAACATAAGAAGGAAACTGTAAGAAAAATTTACCTGTTTTGTATTACTTATATCTTTTTTATTAAAAATAACAGAACCTGGATGTAATTTGTGAATAGTACATCAATTTCTTTTCTGTTTATATAAGTAAAAATATTTTAATCGAGGAAGTCGTAGATTCACAGATTCTAGGTAAGTGCGGTAGTTCTCGATAAGTCATTTAGCTGTCTCGAAAATTGTTTCCCACTACACTACCCGCTTACCCTGCAGTAATTGTTATTGTAACATAGTTATTATTTCTTAAAATTATTCAAGTTATTCTTAACTTTATATTAATATCGTAATTTAGTTTTCTCGTAATAATTATTTTATTTAATTGATATTCAGCCAATTATTTTTAAAATATATATACAGAGTGTTTTTGTCATCACCAAATTTATAGCTTATTAAAGATAGATCTCGATTCATCATAAATTTCCGATAGAACGAGTATCGCAGATGCGAGTGCAAGCTCAAAAAAACCAATAAATCAGAGACGGCAAGACCACGCTACAACGCACTGGAAATCCTAGTTATACTATAGTCTTCCAGAATATTAAGCATTATTATATGCAATGAGGTCACAGTGGCGCAGTAAGATACGTTGTGACAGCGTGATGATGAGTGTGCGGGATACAGCGTGAAGCTTATTTATTTATTTATGTTAAAATTAATAATTTTATGTCAATATTCCTTTTAAACACGACGTTTGTGGGTTCAAAAAGTAAATTTTGTCTCATTTTTTTCGCCCAGATAGAGTTAATTTCGCGCGTCATTAAGTTCCGCTCTCCACACGCTAATCTCGACTTCGGGCGGAGTCTTTTAAAATGTTGGTACTCTTTTCTTACTCTGATATATGCGAAATGCAGCATTAAACTAAAAAAAATATTTTCACAACCTAAATTTGCGTTATAACTTTAATTAATTTAATTTTAAGAAGAATTGCCATATCCTTTAATAAACACCTAATATGGGTGAGATTGGATAAATGTGTATGTTTTTTATATTTAAGCCACCGTGTGCGGTCAGTTTTGTCCCATCTGTGTTGTGATGTGGATTTAAATATTTATATGATAGACAAAATGCGATACTAGGTTCTGCAAGCCAACACGCAATAGAAAATATTTCTAGAAATAGTAAAATATGAAGAGAAAAATTAACAAAAGAATCTATCCTAACGAATAAATAAATTGCAATATCAAACAGATCAGAGCTTGTACAAACGCAAACAGCGAATGTTTATACCTATCTCTGTATCTCGAAATTTCTATTTATGTTTATTCTGAGATATTTTTAACAAATAACGATACCTTGTTAGCAGTCACATCGCAAATGGAAATGCAATATTTCCGTTCCGTATCTACTATCTATAACCGTTCCATAACTTCTATCTATATATAACTTGCAATATATTTGTGTGATGCAAATGCGAGGCACCTTCTGAGACATTTTTATTGCGAGAACACTTAATAACGCTTAACGTGAAATTTAAATGCTGTAATTTAAATGTGCTGCGTGCTCCGCGCAGTTGGTAGCTTTAATTTTGTGATGGATGACATTTTATTACGGATGTAGGTACGTAATACTTTCTAAGAGATTTCTCTGAAGATGGAAAATTGTATTGAGTATGCATATATTTTATATAGTATATGCATTTTTAATCCGTAATTGTGGTCACCGTATATTGAGGCTATCACGGCTCAGTCGGACAGCAAGCGTGATAGTTGTAGGTTAGATTCCGTCATCCAAATTGGAGTTAATTATTTACCCCCAATAAGAAAAGGAGAACGAAGTGTCTTCATAGTAGGCTCTGGACTCTGCTATGTAAGAGATAAAAATCTTAAAAATATATATATACCTATGTATAATTTTACACGGATTTATAAAATTTTAGTAAAATGACATCAATAATCTTTTCAGAATACTTTCCAAGTGTATAAAACATTTATACTTTCTAAGTAGATCTATAATATGTAATAAGACGTGCATCAAAATCAAAGATCAAACATATTATCTAGGAACTGTATTCCACATAAATTTCTTATAATAAATAAATAACCAAAATCTGTTTAAAATAAAGTCTATTTCTATAAGCGTTCTTAATATTCTACCGTACAGAACTGTATTTCGGACAAGCTAAAAGCTTTTAGCATTTCTGCGTAAATATTAGAGCAATGTAAATAATTAATTAAACTATCTTCACTGTTTACTGTGTGACATAAGCCTTATTTATAATTATTATTTTCAACGTGTGCTTAAGTAGCATCTGCGTCAATACGTTTTATATTCCCTTAATCTTAATCTTTTATTGTGATATTAATTGTAATTTGTGATTTCAGACAAAGCAAGAACGCACAACTGTTTGTAGTGTCTTTACACTAGGTTCATTCTTCTTGCTGCCTATATGGAAAAAACATAACACTGAAGCTTACATTTTTGACAGAATTATGAATAAGCCTTAAGCGATTTATACACAAATTTTTAATATTTTTAAAGTGTTACTCCACACTTACAGACGAAAAATACAAGAAACACTTACACGGATTCCGTCTGCCGCGTTAAAATTTTTGTACATTTTCTAACTTTTACATTACTATCTGAATTTATTCTTTTAATTAGTATCAAAGATTGAAAATCCGATAGTCATCTTACGTTTCATAAGTTATGAGCAAATTAATTCTATAATGTTAAACTGTAAAATAACTCAAAGAATTAAGATATTAAATATTTTTAATTTCAAATGCAAATTTATTTGAGTATGAGATAAAAAAATTGCAATTTGATATTTTAAACTACGAATTTAATGTTTACCTAAAACGTTACATTTGGTGTATAAAATAAAGAATTTAAGGCGTAAAATTGTAAATTTGCCGCGTAATAATATAAATTTGCAGTAAAGAATAAGCAACCATTAGATACAACATGATATTAATTGTACGTCGCTGGATGTTTCCATTTGCGGTGCGCGCGGTTGATGCTGCGACATTCAGTGCAGCAGACATTGCATTACAGTGTACTCCGCTGCACCGCCGAGATCACGTATATTCATAAACTTAATTATTACCTACTTAAGCAAATAACAAATATTTTTGTGTAAAAGTGTCATTAATCTACATATATTCAAGTGTAATTATATAGGATTACAAGTTAGATAGATTTGCGACGGTCGTGGGTTCGATACTCACTCCAGAAAAATTATAATTAAAACATTTATTAAATACGCTTATATTAAAAATATTACTGTTATTTACACGTTGGCACTACGACCGTACTTAAAGTAAATATAAACGTTATAACTGATCTTTTAAAGAGAAAAAGAAAAACAAATTATATTAAGTAAATCTTTAAAGGAAACATAATTTTCCAGAGTCAGCGGTTGTTCAGTGTCAATTATAGTGGGGTTTGACGAAACTGGCGCATCGGACGGTTATCGGGCGCTCCTCGATCGTAGATAAATGAATTATGTCGGCCGCCGTCATCCATCACTGTCGGTTATTTTAAGATAAAAGCTGTAACGCGCGCAGGTTGCTCGTTTCACCAACACATCGTAGACTCGGGAGCTTATGATGCTTGACGTATCTTTTAGCAAGTTACGTCATTTTTGCCCGAGTATCGGGAAAGTTAAAAAAATATATTTTTGTATTAAGGATATCTACGCAGTGTGGCAAGTTTTAATGTAGATAGATCTAAAGGCGATGTTAGGTTAAACTCACCAAAAGTGGAAAACCAAATGTTTGGACTCTAAGTTATCTCTGCTTACTGCGCTTAGCGCTGGAAATGCTATTTATTACCTATTATTTATTTATTTCAGTGTAAAAAACTTTTTATACATGTAGAGCTCATTACACTGTTCATAAATATTAAGCCATCGTGGTGCAGCGGCACAATGTGACTGTAACGCGACGGTTGTGGGTTCGATCGCCACTCAAGAAAGTGAGATATTTATTTACGTTTATATTTCCATTTCTTCGCTCCGGTGTCGATGCAAAGCGCGGCGTTGAGTTCTGCCACTCAACACGCAAAGCCTCCAGAATTCGACAGATAAACATTAATATTCTGAGGTATTTCATATCTCAGAATATTAATGTCTACCATGTACAATCATCCGCCATTTTTATTGTTTAATTGTGTAAAATAATCCCTCACAAACAATAAAAGGTACACATACCCAATAAAAAGTAGTACTACTGAAGTAAAGTTCCACTCAATATGACCTGGTGCTGGAAGACCGTTCTTTAAAAGTAGGTTTTTAAGTCGAGAAAATTTGAAGCAGGTACTAGGACTTTTAACGTTTTCTATCGAACTTTATCGTCGTCCCGATTCAATTACATTCATTGAATGCAAATCTTTAGCGAAAGTCGAGTCTGATTGAATCGATTAAACTTTTACCTTTTCAATACGGATTCAAATTGTATTGAATGTTTCAAAGTAAAATTACCTGTTTACTGCGATCTGGCGACGGGCCTTTGTTTTCCGAAGCGATTGTAATGAAAAGCTATGAGGCTATGAGGGAAATGTGAGTACATTTCCGAAATGTATCGTAGAGAACAATGCTTGCGACAGTAAAACATTTTTAAGATACTCGTATACGTTGTACTCGTATTACCGTTCGAGTGCACTTGGCTTGATTATCGATGTATGCTCGAACGTTATCCTTTGATATTGTTGTTTAAAGTTGTTTCTACAAGTACAGCATGCCAATGCACGTATTATTTATGCCTTTAAATGGGTACATAGTGTACACAACTATTAGGCAGTATTGTAAAGCATCGTTCAACGTGTAGTAACGGATATAAAAACATATAATGCTTCATTTCAACTTGCATTACCTTAGTAACGTACCTATCGAATATTTGAGTTTGCTGCTTTATTTTGTAAAGTTTATGTAGCAATAATAGGCTTTATCACTTTTGTTTTAGATTTACGCTTTATGTCACACGCATATAGTAGTCTCCTTACTAGAGCAAGGAAATTATAATAATTCATTGTTTCGAGTGGCAATCGAACCTAAAACCCTTGCTGTCCCACTATAAGCTGAGTAATTTAAATAAAAACATCGACAAACAATTTAGAAAAGCAAGATAATCCTTGAAATAATATGATGACATTACGTAAGAGTAGGTTTAGAGCAATTTTTACATTTATATTCTTGACTTAATTTCTACGAAAATCTTAGTAACTTTTCCTCGCCTTTGGTGTATATGATTAGTAAGTGGTACTTAAGACTGATTGGAGTCGTTTAAACTGTAATGAATTTATTTTATAATCTCCCGTCACAAATTTTTAAAGGCCATCAATGCGTAGTGGATCTACTTCAAACGCGATGGACTTGGCTTCGATCCCTACTCAGGAAATGATTACATTATATTATTATTTTTACATGCCCGCTATAGGCGACAAAGCACGACGTTAAGCTTAGCCCCCGCATTGCCTCAGAAGAGGAACGGAAACTGGGGAAGGTGTAACTCTAGATTCCCTCTGCTTATCTACTACAGGAATGCGAAAAGAAAAAAAAATACTGCAAATGATTTATTTTTTATTTAAGCCTATGTTACAATCTGCTTTTCGAAGTCAGCAAAGTGATACTTTATTTTACTCATCTCCCATCAAAAGATAATTATTGGCTATTGGCTATAAGCTCCACGTCGAACTTTGTCTAGCCTGAATATCAAAATAATGTTAACCAATATCAATCACATTTTTTAAATAGCCTGAGTGACATTGAAGTCGTTAAAAAGTTTGTGCACTTCATTTCTAAGCAACATAAAATTACAAGAAACATAACAGCAAGCATTTCTAAGTAGCCTATATAGTTACGAACTTAGGAAACAGTTCTTTACCGAATAATTAGACTGATTATACTTTTATATTAAAACAGGAAAGAAGAAAAAAAATCTTTCATGTATTAAACCATTTAATAAAATACGTGACGTATTTATTTCATATACAGAACACATTTTAAGAGCAGTCATTGCCTTTGAAAATTACATAACATTAAACAAATAAATGTAAGGAGGCAACTTTCAGCATTAAGTAAAATAACTTTTTATTCAACAAATGAATTACATATAAAGATGTATTTAATAATATGTACATTTATTTGCTTTCCAAGGCCAATCTTGTGACCTCAAGGGGAAATATAATATATTTTTCTTCGTTAAATATAAAAACAAAAAAATAATTTAATTATAAAATAATATTATAAATAGAAAAACGAGGTTTTTTATATAAGAAAAAATGCCATTTTCTATTACCACACCACCTCACAAAGATTTTTACAAAAAAATAATATTTATGATTATATATGCATAGTTGTTTCTTAGGGATCAATTACATTATTCTTTTATACATAAGTTAATGTACAACGGTATCGCGTCCGATAGGCATTTTGTAGAGGTAGATACGTTCATATTGATTCCATGTACATAATAAAAAGAAGTATTGTTAAGTGGGAATCCCACTTTTATTATTTATTATATTATATCTTATGAAAAAACTTAACCACTGAACAAATTTAGATGAAGCTTTAAATCAATACAGCATATATACATCACAATGACACATAGGCTTACAATTTATGTAGACATTTTGTATAATTTGGCTCTACAACAACAAATAAATATAAAAAGTCTAAGAGTTAGGTACGAATTTCTATTATATATTTAAGTAAGAAACATAAAATTTAAATAATAAACGAAGCGAGCTTCAAGCTCGTACAGTCTTAGCACAACTTTAAATTTGTTAACAATTGCTAAGTTTGAGAACAGCGCTTAATAACATAACATAAACAATAAACAGCAAACTCTTTTATTTTATTGTTATTTTTTACTTTTTTAACTTCAAGCTGTATCCCGTATATAGCAAGTTATGAAGAAGGAACCTAGTGTTAAAATCACCATCGCATCGCCATTCCACGTATTACCCCACTTTTGCCTTGTATACCAGGAGGCAAGAAAAATTACTCCCACGAGTGCAAATCGAATCCAAAATCGTATCTATATCGCTTTGCCACTCATTATTCTTATTATAATATTTTATTTAGAAAAAAATAAAGATACTATTCGTATAAACCTCCTAAGCAACAGACACGCAATGCCTCCGGAATTCGAGAGAAAGTGGGAAACACTAAGCTCCCAGGTTCCTTCTGCCTAACCTGCTTGAACGCAATACTGTGTTAAAAAAACAAGAGCTTTTTATTAAAATATTATTACAAATTATAGTTGATATCTAGATTGACTCTATGTGTATTTTTCTAATATTCTGCAAAACTACAGAACTACTGTTGCGAAGTCTTAGCGCTCATAAGCTTATTACTGTTTGACTAACAAACTTGTATTTAGTCACTTAGGGCGGATTACTTCGAGCGCAACATTGAAAACGGGAATTAAAGTATACCGCAGTCACGCTTATGGTATCACAAGTATTTGTAGACTGTACTCGGAAATACAGTCATTACTTTCGAGTTGAGTGTGTAATGTTATTGTTGGAACTCTTAACCAAGTGTATGTATAACCTAATGATGGCTGAAGAGAGGATATTACTTTAGAACATAGAATAAATAATATAGATTTTCATTTAAAAATTAACATTTAAATATCAATCCACAAATAAGCTGTTTGATCGTTAATGT
>DWGR01002076.1:0-14444 GCA_018247715.1 Heliconius burneyi
TTATGCCCCCGCGCCACAACGGCCCCAGGCCTATCTTTTACTATCTTATAATTAATTTACAATTTTTACAGAACCTACGCGTATTCATACTATTAAAGCTTTTCACAATATTGGATAATTTAATACTCAATAAAACAAAATATTTATGATAAAAATAGAAATGGACGTCGATGGACAAGAAAATTACAATCTGTTTTTATTTAATCTGTATAATAAGAAGATAATACTTAGTAAAGCTGCCTTATTTATTTGATCTTAATACAAATGTTCCACACAACATTCTATTTGTATTTATTCATGTATTTATTCCTTATTTTTAACCGACTTCTGCAAAAAAGGATGGTTCTCAATTCGATTGTCTTTTTTGTTACCTCAGAACTTTCGACTGGATCAAAATCGGTCCAGACTTTGATGATTCTTTTCTTTTCCAATTAAAATTGACTTTAATTTGATCTAGTTCTATCAATGCCATACATAAGAAAAGCATCGAGTCTTATATTTGCAAGCTTACTATTTTAAATCGATTGTTTTATTATAATTACTATTAAAGGAACGTCTTTCCTTTGACCTTATTTCATACATAAGTAGTTTGTAGTTCAGTATGAGAGCTGGCTCTAGCTGCAGGTGCACATTTGTTTAACATAATCTGTCTAAATGTAGTTCTAAATTGCTTCGACATGGAACAGTAGAGCACGAAGTTGATAGCACCATTTAAGAGAGCGAGGGCGTCCATCAGTTCGCCGAAGAGATTGTAGCAGTGCTTGAAGAAACACTGTCCCAGCATTCCGCTCATTAGACCTATGAAATTATAAATATTTATTATATTTTTTTCAGGTTAACGCTGTATCCCGTATGTAGCAGGGTAGGCAGAGAGAACCTAGTATCAAGACACTCCGCTCTCTACTCCCCTTTCTGAAGGCATTGCGTGTTAAGTGACGGAACTCAACGAGCTTTGAGTGGCTTTGTGTGCTCTGGTGTCGAGGCAAAGCGCGGCGTTTGCTGCTGCTTTCAGAATGAGGCAGAAAGTGGGGGAACGGAGTGTCTTAACACTAAGTTGCCTCTGCTTATCCTGCTGTGTGCGGGATACAGCGTGAAGATATTTTTCTTGTATAATAATATAACGACATAAATTCGCCAACATGTTGAATCATATAAATTATAAAAAAGAAATCTTGTGAAGTAAACGTCCTGTTACGAAACTAGTTTCGAGTGTTATACGAGAACTGTTTACATGAGGCTATTGAGGCTTTGTAGGTAGAGATATATTTGACACGTTTTCCCTTTTTTTTACACGTCCCAACGCAATGTCTTACATTTGCATAATGGCTTGGCTTATATGTTTTTTTATTAAATTATATCAAGACAGTCAACTAAGCAAATATTTATTGTATATATATTTTATAGGCTGTTGTACGGCGATACAAGGTCCTAGTATAAACATGATGGTTGTGGGTTCGATTCCTACTCGGGGAAAAGATTTTTCTTTCCTCTTGGTATCACCAAGACAAAACGCAGCATCGAGTTTTACTACTCAATACCTTAACGTCTCGATAATTGTTATTTTGTAACCCTGCTATATAGAGCGTGTAGCTTAAGAAAAAAAATAATTTCCACCTTTACATTTTTTTTATTCTGACTTCTATTGATTGCTGATTGCTGATGTGTTCCGAATTATTATTATTTTTTAATTCACGCTGTATCCCGCATGTAGTAGGGTAGGCAGACGAAGCCTAGTGTTAAGACACTCCGCTTTCTAATTTTTGCTGAATTTTGGAGGCATTGCATGTTAAGTGGCGGAACTACGCCGCGCTTTGCCTCGAAACCAGATCGAGTAAATATTTAATGTTTCATTTCTTTGAGTGGGAATCGAACCGACAATCTGTTGCGTGCGCCATGTCGGGCCTCATATAAAATATGTATTTGATATTAAAATAACACATTTATAAAGCCCTTATAATAATAACACTTTTAAACACCAAAATAAAAAACTTTTCGTAAATGAAAGTTCATGTTAAAATCTCATTGAAAAATAATATTTTTCAAGAAGAAAAATCTTCAAAGTTTATTAAATTATATAATAACCTTTACAACGCAATGAACTAAAAAGAAATTAATATTTTTGAAGTAAAATATAAGTTTGAATAAGCACGACTGAACTCCGTAATTAACGAACAAAGTTGAAAACAGTCTAAATATATTCACATGGAGAAAAAACTAATTAAAATATATGTTTGTAGAGTTTAGACAAACTTGGTAGTTGTTTGGGTTATTTAATTCATATAGAGAGATAAATACATAGTGACTCTTCACTAAAGTCATTCATTCATTCTCAATACAAAAAATTAAAGCCGGCTCAGAGGCACAAGCGTGTGACTGTAACACGACAGCTTTTGGGTCGATTTGGCTCGGGGGTATTAATTATTATTTAGTAATATTGTTATTTGCTACGTTTTAGTAAAAGTCCGGCGTTAAGTTTCATCACTCATCGCGTAATGCCTCGAAAAATTCGGTGGAAAGTGGACGAGAGAATATCTTAACATAGGTTCCCTTTGCCTACTAAAAAAAACAATACTCTGGCTTTCCAGAATATTACTATCTATATGAATCCAAACTTAATCCAAAACATTTATTGATTGTAACTACACTACTCTATTAGGCGTAACTTATTTCATTACTTTTATCTCTTTAAATAGAATTTTTTCTTTCAAATTTTAAAATATAAAACTTTTTCTTTTCTTTTTCTCAGCTTCACGCTATATCCCGTATTTGCTAAATATGGGATATAGCGTGAAGATAGGCGAGGGAGCCTGGTGCTAAGACGCTCCGCTCCCCACTTTCCCCCAAAGAATTCTTGAGGCATTGCGTGTTGAGTGGCGGAGCTTAACGCTACGTGTTTCCACGACAAAATGAAAATATTTAATAATTAATTTCCTCAAGTGCGCACTCAATACCTATCGCTTTTTATAATGTAAAATATTTTTAGTACCACACCAAACATATAAATCAAAATATATTCGTAAAAACAGTAAAAATACCACAAATTCAGCATTTCTAAATAAGAGAGCAAGCAAAATGTCTACAGGCGTTTTAATAACAAATACTTTTCACTAATAACGTGAATGACATATTCTCCCAAAGGCGATATACAATCCCTGAGGTTATTTTTGGCGAAGTATAAAAAGGGAATGCCTGTTCCCGCTGGGCCTGAACACAATATGTATTCCAGTGACTCTTATATAATCCACGGTTTTATATAATTATTGTAACGAAAATTAACTTTAAAATTATAATAATCTAATAGATATATTTTAAATTAAATATAATAATTAAAAGCAATCTGTTTCTTTTCTATTGCATGTGGTCTGATAACGAGAGGTTGTAGAATCGCTTCCCATTCGGGGCAATATATTATTTTGATTTTTTCGCTTTTGTAAGATAGTATGTGGCGTTGAGTTCCGTCAACAACGCAATGTCTCAAACTTAAAGAGGAAAATGATAATAACCTATGTACGTGAAAGAGCGTGAAGTTGCTTTTATCTATTGCTTCACAAGCGAGATAGACATTGAACCAGACGGTGAGAACCTAATGACCTACTTACTGAGAACCTACGAGTGGACCGAATTTTCCATTTCAAACATTTCCCAATTTCGTAAAATATAGGAATTATTTAATTGCAATATATATTTTTTAATAATAACAAAACATATTTAAAATATGTATTAACCTAATTTCTAAATTAAATAACACAATTTAAAGTAATTCTTTTTTGAAACCAAAACAAAATAATAACTGAACGAACGCGTCTAAATTGAATGAAAACAAAACAAATGCAATACGCGATTTGTCTTGGCAGCCGCTGAAATACTATCCGTAGTCACGAACCGCCAGACAAAAGCTATAATATCTGTTAATTAATTATATTTTGAAATATTGTTTTGATTGAATTAAAAGACTACTAATCAAAACTTGGTAAAAAAGTACTATCGTTTCACTTTATAAAGTTAATAAAATAAAAAAATGACCATTTTTGCCTAATCTCTTACGCTATACTAGTGGACCGTCGCGGCTTCGCCCGCTTGAATCATACGAATATTTTTAAAATATATTTATGAAATTATTTTGAGTTTAGAGGCTTACAATCTAACAAACCGTGAAACCGTGCAATGAATATTTTTAAAAGTCTGAATTTTATATTTTATTAACATTGGTACCATTTTAATTCTTTTTCAATACAATCTTTCGAATCCTTTTAAATCCTTTTAGCGTTAAAATTTTAAAATCTCATCTTAGTGGGCATCCAGATTACAAAAATAAACACCTGTCCAAATTTCACGTTTCTACGCACAGCAGTTACGGCTGTGCGTGCGTCTTACCTCAGTCAGTGGGAACACGTCCTTTTTGTACATATAGATTATGTCAACCACTCTCATCAACTACATTACTTTTTGTCGACGCTGTATAGCTCATATAGCGGAGTAGGGAGATAAAACAGACTTTTACGACATCTACAAATACTTACAAATTATAAAATAATTTCAATCTTAAAATAGTTTCTTACCCAAAATGCCTTGCGGGAATTCCGTCAACAAGAACAATAGGAGCACAGCGACAAGCATTCTAGTGGTGCGGTCAGTTCTCCTCTCGGCCTTTGACCGTTTAGTCGATTTTCTCGTGAACACATTCCCGTTGCCATTCACAACCGTATCTTTGCACGCACTGTACCCCTTAAGTGCTTTCTTCCTACTATTCGCTCTATATAACACCCGGATCAACCAAGCACTAATCACGGTCAGGATCACGCAGGGAAGTAATTTTATGACCACCGCGTGGACCCAAAAGTTGATCTGATAGAGTCTACCATCGTAATTGGAATCCACGTAGTAAACCTTGGATGGTGAACGATCTAGTGTGAAATATTCATGGATTGTGAATACCTGGAATAGAGAGAATTGTCTGTTTTTAATTATTATCCATAAAAGCGATAAAAAAGATAAAATTTAACTATTATTATTTCAATATATGAATAGATAATAGATAGATAAAAGTCTTGATGGTATACATAATAAAAATAAAAAAATTATAAAAACGATCAAAAAGCAGAAAAGAAAAATATTTTGCGCATAGAGTTAGTATGCAAAGGTATTAACCAGGTGACCTCTAACATAAACATCATAGAGTATAGTGCTTTGTTTTATATATATCTCAGTCTAGCTTAGTCAGTGGCTCAGTATTTTGTATAATATTATTTTACTTAAGAAAATTAATAATGTATTCGTCATATAGACACATGGTTAGTGACTGCTGTCTACACCACAAGATGAGGTAAAGATGATATAACTAAAACATAGATAAGATAGAAACATAGATAGATTATATATTTTATAAGTTATTTTTTTTGGCAAATTATTCCTTATGTTTAAATATTAATTTAGAAAACAATCAAAAATTTTCATTTTTCTTAACCCAACGTAGCTGCCTATAAATGTCCTAAAAGGAAAAGGATATTCTGCAACACAAATCCTTAAAAATAAATTCATTTCTAGAGGTACGAGATCGCGTGTAAATTTGATTTGTGTAACTTGAACACCTTTTCAAAACTTCTAATAAGATAATTTTATGAGATCTAATGAGATTAATTTTACTAAACTACAATAAATAATAAAATGGCATTTTAGCGAAGGTGGTGTAAAGCGTGGTGGGTATATTTCACATCTGATAGAGGGCTATAAATGGCTATAGTAGTCCAATTGAAGTATTGCAGGCAGTTTGATGGGATAAAAAAAAAACTACGAAATTCGAGACCATCGCGACGCAGTGGCACAGCATTTGACTAGTGGTAAGTTCAATTTCTACGCAGAGACATCATTTATATTTAATTTATTTTATTTTTCGCTTTAGAAAACTAAAGTGTGGCATATAGCATAGTACTCAACATTCAAATTTAAATAAAAAATGCAAAATTCAAATGGAATATCTAGACACTAGGTTCCAATATCGTACCTATTGTAAGTCTTATTTACAAGTAAATGAAAGTACCCCATTTGGGGGGTCAACCCCCGCTAACCAAGTTAAAGGCGGCCGTCACTTTATTTCTAATGCTTTATACATATTTTTTATTTTAATATGATTCGAATAAGCTTCTTATAACAAATACACTTAATCCTTACGTACAACCCACGTCAAATGACAGTAATTTAAAACAATGGTTAAAGTAGTCCTTTCTAGACTTATATACGAAAAACCTTTTATTTTGCTTAAATTTTGGAAATCGTTAAGCGCTTATTCTTACTCCCTTAGGAAATTCAAATTTTTATTTCAACGTTTAAATAAGTTCGGACTTTTCTAATCCAAATATTATAAAAAATGTTGTACAGCCCGAATATAGTACTAATTGTTAATTGTTTGTAATGATTGTTTATTTAAACTTAAAACGTTCTCATAATACAATTTTATATTTATAAATTTATTTTCAATAAAAAAAAAGAAAAAAAATATTTTATGAATCTATGTTTATAAGCAAAGTATAATATATATTTACTTATATATTTATGTGTGTATATGTGTATATGTATGTATTTATATGTGTGTATGTAAAACTAGATATCAACTTTGTACACCCCTTCCCTTTTCAGACAATGTATTCTCTCCTCTACCAAAAGGTTGCCTGGAAGAGATCGCTCTCTTAGCGATAAGGCCACCTATTGTACTGTTCTAAGTATTAATACATGTATGTGTCTTGTCTTTCTGAACAATAAAGAGTATTTTATTTTTATTTTTTTTATTACATCAAACATTATATTTTTCTCCTGAAAATCTTGAACTTATTCATCGCAAAATTTAGTTACATTTGTCTACAACGTCATGATAAACTAGCATTAAACATACAAACGTACATTTAAATGAATTTCTTATATTACAATATATATTATTATTTATAACGATTTTATTATTTCTACAAATAGTATTGAAATCGATTTATTTAATGTGTGAGAGCCTTGGCCGATAAACCAAGCTTTGTTATTTGTCCCTGTCCGAGCCGTTATTCCCCTGATCAATCACTGTCTGAGATTTGTCTTAAATTATTTCGATTAATTTACCATTTTACTCCTTAATTGGACAGATTCTAATGTTTTTAAAATAATCAATATTTTCATATCTTCGCTATGGTAACGAGGCAAAACGCGGCGTTGAATTCCGCCTCTCAACACGCAATGTATCCAGAATTTGGCGGGAAGTCAGGGACAAATGTGTTTTAATGGGAACGGTATTTTCAATAATAGGTATCTAGGTTCCCGGCCTATACTATTTTGTACGAAATACAGCAAGAATCGAACGATATTAGTTATATCGTCGTTTCTTATTAGAAACTCCCATTCAACTTTTTTATATTCAAATGCATGTGTAACTCTGTAGGCATTGCGTGTTGAATGACGGAACTTAACGCCGCGCTTTGCCTCAACACCAGAGCAAAGAAATGAATGAAAAGTGGGAATCGATTTCACAATCGCATACTTGTGCAACTACAACTCACCTAACCAAATATCCTATGAGAAATAATATATGTAGTGTCAGATCACTACAATCACTAATTCTGCATACTTTTTTTGCAAATGTACGAAGACAATAAACAAAAATTACACGTGGCTAATTTAAAAACTTATTTTAAAAAGAAAATTGTCTTAATTTCAAAGCGAAGGAATGCTGAGCGGACAGTGGAAAATTACACTATTTAAACCTCCGCTATTATCTTAATTAATAAAGAAAAATCTAGGACAAGTGTTTTTAAGGTACAATAAGATTTTTTAGTAAATCCATTTATCTTTGTTGTTTTCTTTTATTGGAAAACCTTTCTTCAAGCGGTCGACTCGTACTTATTTTGTATGCAATTTTTGCTTATAGATTTATCAGGAATTTCAAAATAATAATGCTTATTCAATAATTGCATGACAAAGTTAAAAAATAATTGAATCCAAATTGAAATTATGCAAATAGACTTTTAAATCAATATTGAATCGTTGGATGTACATAAAGCCACTACCGACGCGGAACGAGGTTCCGGTGAGAAGAGTCGCCTGCTTCGTTTAAATAAATAATACAATGTAAAATGTACCAACGACGGAAAGCATTGTGGAATACAATTTAAAAATGGCGCTGAAAGACAAAGTAGTCAAGTCAATATCGCTATTGTCCTGATCGTAGTACCAAGTCCCTCACTCCCTATGAGATTAGATTTAAGATGGTATTTTAATTGAAAATATGTAGATAATTGTATATGTAAATAATTTGTGATAAAAAATATTTAACATTTAAAAAAATAACTTCGTTAAGACATTATTTAACTTAACTTCATGCTTTATCCCTAGCGGGATAGTCAGAGACAACGGAGCGCCAAACGCTACGGTCTCTACATACCTCTTTTACCTCGTCCACTGTCATCAACCTCTTCCTCCTGATTCTCATGCTTTGTACGTGACCTTGCTCCACTATTTTTGCTACTGTGTTTTCGAAGGTCAACCGAGGTCTCCCCCTACCTCTCTTATCACGCGTTTAGAGTAAATATTCAAAATTTTTCAAATGTGTAAATTATTAATGATATAAAATAAAGGACGGACCATATATCTATAGAATTATCAGATTTGAAATAAGTAAAAAAATGTACCTGTCCTGCATGATATTAACTTTGTTTTTAAATACACTTTTTTAATACTCTTGGCGTGATTAGTAAGCTTACCTAAGTAACATTGTTTTCATAGTTACTTAGAAATCTCAGCAGAAGCAAATTTAAAAAAACCTCAAATCTAAAACCAACTTATATAACAAAATTCTAATATCACTTTCAAAATCAAGTGTATATTTCAAATATATATATATATATATATATATATATATATATATATATATATATATATATATAAAATTGCACTTAAAAGTAAATACGATAAAAAACCACTTTTTGCTCGGAAACATAACCCCCAAGGCACACTCAAACGTAACCGATGAGGCGCAACGAAATCTGGACAAGAATGGAATTTTATGAGTTCTGCTTTAAAACAAAATATATAAATTTAACAAGCTGAGGTAGCTTATTTCTCATATAAAACTTTCTGAATAATTGAATATTGTGCACAGTAGTAAATTGAAAATTCTTCTCTAATAAAAATCAGCTTCACGCTGTATCCCGCACACAGCAGGATGTAGAGGGAACCCAGTATTAAGATACTCCGTTGACCACTTTATGCCGAATTCTAGGGGAATTGCGTTTTGAGTGACAGAACTCAACGCCGCGCTTTTTGCCTAGACAACAGAGCGAAGAAATGGAAATATAAATTGATCGGATCGAACCTTTAACCGGTCGGTCTTACAGCCACTCTTTGTCCCCCTGCGCCACGAATGACCTCTAATAGTAATAAGGAAAAAAAGGTTTGTTTGTGGATATAATTTTATGTTGCGACTATTATTCGTAAAAACTTCGGGGCTACAAAAAGCCTTGTACTTTTTTTTAACTTGACGTATTGATTTTTTATATGATTTTTTTTATCTTCACGCTATCAGAATGAACTGCGTCAAGACGTTCCACTTTCTGCTTTCCACCCGAATTCCAGACATAACATATTAAATGAAGATTAAGTGTTAATGGACATTAAATATCATAATATTTAATTTATTTCCTGATATCTTATACTCAAGCCAGTCAACGTCATCTATCTAATCCAAGGATGCAATTATATTTAAAATGGCTATGAAAACACATTGATGAACACGAAAATACGATATTTGTTCCAAATTAATTTAATCCTTTAGCAGGTAGCATTCCTAATGCGTCGAGAATTCGGCATAAAGTGGGGAATGGAGTGTCTTCACACTAGATTCTCTCTGGCTAACCTGCTGTGTGCGGGATACAACGAAAAGCTGATAATCTTCTCTTGGAGGAGTAAGACGTCACGTTCACAAGCAGTGGAAGTATCTTGTACATTAAAAAAATGTACTAAAACGTAGAAACCAAACTGTTTATCCTACTTTTCGCGAGAAATAGGCGGCTAATGGAAAATACGAAGAAATTCGTAAAAATAATCTATTTTTTAAATTTTACTGTCAACAAATTTACTATCACGACGATATAAATTATTGTCAACGTAGACGAAATTACGTTAAACTTCTTTCATCCATAACAATTTGTATATGACTTAGAATCTGTATTTATCTTTTTTTTCAGCTTCACGATGTATCCCACACGTAGCGGGGGTAGGCAGAGGGGGAGAAAAATGTACACATATTTTGCATCTCAAGCAGTGATAAGATTTATCTATTTCAGTAAAAAGACTAGAAAGCCAATGAGATTTATTGAAACGAATTTTCCACACCCACACACGATATAGAACAAATGCGACAACCATTAAAGGCCAGGAAATTCAATGAGAAAAACATAGCTATAATGATAAAAGGTCCCATAAATCAAATTAATAAATAAAAACTTGTAAATAAATATACCAATAACGAACGTATTTCATAATATATAGATAAATAAATAAAATTATTTTATGCAAACTTAATTAAAAAAAGCATTATAAAAGATCGTGGCGCAGAGGCACAAGGATGTGACAGTAACGTGATGGTGGTGGGTTCGATCCCCACTCAAGGAATTATATTTCCGTGACGTCCTCGCTTGTACCTGCCTTTCTGTGTATCTCTTTATTTACGTGTAATAATCTTACTTACAGCATATATTATTACGCTAACAAAATTTTAATTTGAAGAAAATATCTACACAATTTTATTTACAACTTTATTATTATTTTTTTTAGTTTCACGCTGTATCCCGCACATAGCAGGGTAGACAGAGGGAACCCGGGAACCGGGTTCCCTCTGTCTACCCTGCTCAAGGCACTCCGTTAAGGCTGTCAAGACTATCAAGGCTGTCAAGGCTGTCAAGACACTCCGTTCTCCACTTTCTGCCGAGTTCTGGAGGCATTACGAGTTGAGTGGCAGAACATGAGTTGTTGATGTTACACCCTTGTGCCGCTGCGCCACGACTGGCCTCAATTCAACTTTATTAAAATATATAATAATTTATTTAATCATTTTTTTTTTACTATTGTCGACAGAAGATTAACTTTTATTTAACATCCAAAATACATTTAAAATTCTACATTCTCCTCGAACCGAAATCGTTAAAAGCTGATAAAAACGAAGCTCGATACTTACGAAATACGAAGGAATGCAAAGTACTGGTGGTAGCAGAAAGCTGCTTATAATTGCAATGGAACAGCGCTTCTCCGTGCATAAGGACGCTCCGTGTGATGGGTATCTGAAAGATTTGGTATTTTTAATGAAATTGAATATGGAAAGTGGTACTTGTGACCCATTTGAAGAATATAAAAGAAAAAATTTCTTTACTAGGTGGTTATTGTGGGTTCTAATCTTATACAAGAAATATTCAGGAAATATTTACTAAAATATCTCAGGTTACTTTCAGTTATTTCATTACTTTGTATGACTAGAAACAACATAAAAATGTTTGTCTGTAACAAAAATACAATCTCCATATCTTTCTGTAAAACTTAAAGGCAAATTTTAGTACATTTCAGTATTCAGTTTACATAAAGTCATAATTTATTACTGGAATAAATTATTTCAGTTTATAGCATGCCGTTTCATAAGCTTATAGTATATCTCATCAGATTTCAGACAGCTTAAACACGTTAGAAATTATCATCGTAAAGTATATTTACCATTATATTAAAGATTTATAAGGGAATAAGGGAACCCGGGAACCTAATGCTTAAGACATTTCTCTTCCCCACTTTCCACGAAATTCTAGAGACATTGCGTATAGAGTGGTAGAATTCAACTCAGTGTTTTCCCTCGAATCCATAGCGAAGAAAATGAAAATATGAAATATTTTATTTCCTCGAGTGAGAATCGAACCCACAACTTGTTACGTTTACAGTCGCTTGTGGCCCTGCACCACTTGTGGATTGGCCTTGACTATAAAAATTAATGAAGCAATTGGTAAAAGTAAAGCAGCGCATACATTTTCTCGCATAGTAGGGTGGGTAGAAGTAACTGATGTTAAGATACTCTATTCTCCACTCGAATGGCTATAATTTTAATTAGAAGATATAACGGTATACATAATATATTTTACAGCATGTCTAGACTACCTCGATATTAATCATTCGAAATTGTGTGTTTCTGTATGTATTAAATTACTGATAAAATAAAAATATTTCATATAATGCTGCTAAAGTATGTCACCAGACAGTTGACAAGTGAAAATTTTTATAAGCATTAATCCAACATTTTTTGTTAGTATTTTTTTCTATTTACAACCCAGAAGACACGCAATGCAGACTTTGGCGGAAAGTTTAGAACGGAAGTGTCTTAATGGGAACGGAGTGTCTGACACTAGGTTCCAAGAGTCCCTCTGCCTAACCTGCTGTGTGCGGAGTACAGCGTAAAGCAAAAAACACAGAAAAAACTCTTTTTTTTTGTTTTTTTTTACGTTTACAACAATGTATATGTTTGTATTTAATGACAGATCTATGGTAAGACTAAAACATTGAAAATGAGTTATACTTAATACTAGATTCAATCTGATTATCCCACATTACACATTACTAAAAGTAAATCACAAAAAAAAATTCACACCACAAAATTAAATTTAAAAAATCAAATCAGATTCACACTGTATCCTATAGAGGGAACCTAGTGTTAAGAAACTCCGTTCTCCACTTTCTGCCGTATTCTAGAGACATTCCAGGAGTGGCAGAACTTAACACCACAAATATAAACGTACGAGTAAATAAATATTTCACTTCCTCGAGTGGAGATCGAACCCACAACCGTCGCGTTACAGTCACATCTTTTGCCGCTGCGCCACAACGGCCTCAAAATTAAATATAAAAAATATATCCACAAAAACTTTCCCACAAATTTGAATCAAAACAAACATTCAATCATACTGTCAAGTGTTACGATAACTAGATACATAATTAATACCCCCCCAATGAATAATAATCTAAACCACTCAGAAACTCACTTAATGGCGATATATCTCCAGATGGCCAGCGACAGAGTCAGCAATATGGACGCGGTGTGCAGTATCTGGGTGAAGTGCATGTGGAACAGCATGTACACCGCCCACGAGTACGGCCGGTCCACTTGACCGGGGAACAGCTGGAAATTAATCATGGTTAGAGATGTGCGTGTGGTGTGGACTTTTAACTTTGATTTTTATATAAATATATAATAATATGGCCGCGTCTGATTGTACACGTGACATTTGTGTATGTATTATTTGTAATTTTTTTTGTTGTTCTTCACGCTGCATACCGCACAGAGCAGAGTAGGTGGAGGGAAACTAGTATTGATACACTCTGTTCCTCAATTTTGGCATTGCGTGTTGAGTAGTGAAAGACGACGCCGCGCTTTGCCTTGACACCAGTGCGAAGAAATGAAAATATAAAGCTAAATAAATATTTCATATCCTCGAGTGGTGATCGAACCCACAACCACCTGATTTTACAGTCACACTTTGTGCCCCTTCGCTACGACCGGTCGCAACTTATGATATAACTTATTATACAAACTTTGATAAATCCAATGCCATATTTGTTTTTTTTTTTTAAGAATAACATTTCACACACAACACAATATTTGGACATATTATAAATAGAGAAACTTATTAGTGGATAAGAGCTACCTGACAATATTGTTATATTCTTGGATGCCTGAAAAATCATCGTGATGAGAACGTATGGCTCAGTCATCAGAGCGCCTGGTCGGTTTCCAGGAGGCGCGGGATCGAGTACCACTACGTTCAAATTCGTTTTCTAAATAAGTATTTGGCACAAGGCCGTTTCTGCATCGTACGGGATATACCGAAAAACTCAATAAGAACGGACTTGGCGAGATTCGCAACATTGAATTCAACTAATTGCAGTGGGTTTGAACTTTGGTTGTTTTAAAATTTATTTGAGAATTTATTTTCGTAAATATCTGTTCTCACATATGAAATGAAACCATTTACCTAAAAGTTGTGAAGCATTATTATGGTAAATACGTTTTATGTACTCTGAGTGAGTACACTAAGTACAAACTTTTCAGTAAACCTTTTAAAGTTTTAGACTTAAGGAGTTTAGTACCCATTGGGACACTTATATAATTATTTTTGTCCTTAAAATATAAACCTTACGCTCTTATCTTCTACTACTATTAACTAAATATTTTAATCAGTTTATTAAATATCTACCCTTGCGTAATTTAAAAAAATATCATTATTTTCAAAAGCACATGCTTATTAAAAAAAATATCCCGCACGCAGCAGGGTAGTCAGAGGGAACCTAGTTTTAAGACACTCCGTTCCCCACTTTCCGAATTCTGGAGGAATTGCGTGTTTAGTGGCAGAACTCAACGCCGCGCCTAACCTCGACACTAGAGCGAA
>DWGR01002077.1:0-14439 GCA_018247715.1 Heliconius burneyi
TTATCACACACCTGTCATATCCATTCAAGAAGACTGTCTGTCCGTTTATCCGTATCCCCTGGTTGAATCCGGGCTCGACTCTCATTGGATAGCGGCCCGTGTCCGCCGGCCGGTTGTAGAAGCCTTGTGTGTCTGTCGCCTCTTGGAAGGGGAATTCATCTTGTTGTATATTGCTGTTTCTATAATATATATGAAGTTTACTTAGTTACATTTGGGAACAGAATTAAAGTAATTTAAAGTGGTCCAGGAGATCTGTTTTAATGCTTAACAAAGAGATTTTATACTTAACATAGAAATTTAGTAACTAAAGGAAAGTATGCTGAATGACGCTATCTTTGTACTGTTTCATTTTCATACTTGCATTCATCAGGACATTATCATTGTCTGAACATGCAATGATTGTGGGTTTGACTTGTATTCATTTAAATATTATATTCAAAATTATTTTATTGCTGTTTTGTTATTGAGACCGTTATGTCGCAGCTACGCAAGGGTATGACTGCAACGGATGGCTGTGGATTCGATCCCCACTCGAGGAAGTGAAATATTTATGTACGTTTATATTTCCATTTCTTCGCACTGGTGTTGAGGCAAAACGCGGCGTTGAGTTCTGCCACTCAACACACAATACCTACAGAATTCGGCAGAAATTGGGGAACTGAGTGTCTTAACACTAGGTTACCTCTGCCTACCCTGCTGTGTGCGGAATATAGCGTCAAGCTGATTTAATTTGATTTTATTTGTTATTAATATGCCTTTTTAAAGAAAGAAGGAAGAATAGTGGGCAATGGAACATCCAGGCATTAGGGTTTCCAACTTCGAATCCCTATATTCATTCAGAGAGAAAAGAGGTCGTCGTGGCGCAGTGGTAAACGTGACAGTTTTGGGTTGGATTTCCAATCGGAGAATTAAATTATTGTGCTTTCCCCGTCTAGTAATGAGATAAATTGCAGTTGAGTTTCATCAATCCATTTATAAATCTCGAGACATGAACAGTGCGTGGGCAACGAAATATCTTAATACTAGGCTTCCTGCATAAGCTTTTTTATAAAAATATTAATTCTATTCGATCAACCGTACAGAATATGGAAAAAACAAGCAACGAAATAGTAAGCTCCTGATTTCAATATCAATATTATTAGCGTAAGCCAGAGTAAGTGTTTACATAATAGAATGTGGGGCAATCTATTGATCACCGCAACACGGTCTGTGGTCAATGTTACGACTGATACTCTAAAATAAACAAAAGATTTAGAAGACTCAAATAGAATGTATTATTTTTAGATTTAATAGAAAATGAATAAAACGATTTCAACAATTTGATGACAGAATTTCATAAAATGTATAAATTTTAGATAGTATAAGAAATAATAAATTTTGAATCTTGAAAATTATCAAGAAACAAAAACGATACTGCACTTAATGGCGGAACTTAATGCCGCGGCTTACCTTATGGGTAATGACCCAAACGAGAAAATAAAAATATAAAATATTTCATTTCTTCGAGTGGGAATCTAACTCACGACTGGTCGCCTTTACAGACTCACACTTGCCCCTGCACCATGACTGGTCTCAATATTTTTTTTAGCAAATATAAAATATTCATATTTTAAATGAATATCTTAACCGGATTGATCGCGTATATTTAAGATTATATAACTTTATAAGCCCGACGTTTCGAACACTTTGCAGTAAGCCCAGTGGTCACGGAGAGTTCTGTTCTGTTCTTCTGAATATGGCGTTCCGAGAAGGTCACGGAGAGACTGAGGTGGATTCGCCTGCCAGTTGACATAAACAACTGGGAAATCAATGCCATATAATCTTAAATATACGCGATTAATCCGGTTAAAATAGTTTCATTTAAAATGTGTAATAATCGAAAAAATCAAAGAACTTATAAAATGTTCATACTAGAGTTACGACAACCATCAGCCGTACCAGCAATATTTCCTTGCGTAAATGATTCCAAGTGTAACGGTCGTGGAATTCCCTCGATTTAATCAACCAATAATCTATTTATAATGCAATTGCAGTATGACCTTTAATTGGAATTCGTGTATTGATCCACCTTAACCTATTTCCTATTTAAGCCTTAACATGTCAATCAGATCTAGATCATTCTGATACAATAATGACAATATAATGACAAACATCTTTAAAATCAATTTATTCATATTTTTATCGTAAAATAAAACGATCGAGTCTATATTATATATTTTTCATAACTATGCCTATTTTGACTTTAAGCTAATATTTAGGATTGGATGATATTTGAGCAGCAGTTTTATTTAAATTTCCTAGTTGTATATACGTTTGCGTCTGTATCCAAAGTTTTCTCTGAAACTGAAACTCATAATCTTTCATTTCTAATTTAAATGAAATTTGAACATTGGAGAACACTTAAAGCTTAACTTAAATTAACATGAATTATATACATAATGATATCTAAAGATATTTAAAGTATTTTATTTTTTATTAAGTCTAAAACAAGAGAAACGCGCACAAAAGTATAAAGAATGAAAGAATGTAATATAATTTCACAAGTAGCAAATTAATTTGAATGACGTAAACAGTATCGTATTTCATAAACAGAGATTGTGGGATAATAAAGCATTGTAATAAGAAAACAATATGTGCTATAGGGATGTCGGCCAAGGCGCGCTCGCTGGACCGGCACGATGTGCCGGTGCGATGTGCAAACTTAATTATTATAAAACCGTTCATGTGGTTAATTGTTTGAGTGGCCTCGAACTGCCGCATCTTAGACTGATAGAGTTAAGAGGTTAAGCCAATTTTCTTTGAATAAATAAATATGTTATTTAAATCTGATGAATAAATAAGAATTGCGTGGTTTAGTGTTCGTGTATGCTAGATGATATGGTAGGGACGATGACAGGGCTTAATGTAAAGACACTCCGTTCCCCACTCTTTTCCAAATTTCGAGATAATTATCTCAATGTTGAGAAAGCTGACACCGCGTTTCGTCCATCAGAGCGGATAAATTCTCTCAAGCAAGAATGAACCTGCAACCACTGCGCTTACATCTACCATGCCACCACATTGTACCAAGATTATTACAAAACACGAAATATATTTAATTGTATTAATGATATCCATAAGCCGCAGTAATAATGACTACAATTATAAATTTAAACTATTGCAGAAGTATCGCTCACTTGTATTTATTCGTACGTGTAACAGTACAATTAGAACGTCGCAAGTATAGATTTATTGGCTTAAAATAATAGCCAAATTACGACTGACTAGCGTTCTAAAGATCGCATTAATTCAATTAAGGTATGATTATTAAAATTCACGATTTTTTTCATTAACTCTGTATTTTTAAATTTTATATGTAATATTTTATGTATACGTAATATTATGTGTGCGTTATACAATATTTGTACATACATAAGTTTTTTTAATATTTCTTAGTGAAACCTATAGTGGAATTATCACAATATTTTGTGACAAGCAAAAATAAAAAAATAAAAAACAAACAGTGAAAGAAAATAACCTCAATTTACGATGGTGGAAAGATGGCTACGTTGAGTTCCGCTACTTAATACGCAACGTCTCAAAATTTAAGCGGAAAGTGGGAAACGGAGTGTATTAACATTAAGTCCTCTATACATACCATGCTATGCTCAAAATTGTGTGGCATATTGAAAATTGAATTAAAAAAAACCTTTTACTATTCCTTTGCGTGTCCGGGTCACCGAAGTGTAATTTACTGTCAATGCGTACACTGTCTTCCCCGACAGAGTCGTCTGGCCAGCTCCAACGCTCTGCGCACGCGCAAGTCGCCACCAACAGCCATAAAAGGATTCTTTCTGCGAAAAAATACGATGTTTCAGATAAAATAATCGTCGTGGCGCAGCGGCAAAAGCATGTGATTGTAACGCGACCGTTGTGGGATCGATCCTCACTCGAGGAAGTGAACTATTCATTTACGGTTTCTATTTCTGCGCTCTGGTGTCGATGCAAAACGCATCGTTGAGTTCTGCCATTCAACACGCAATGCCTTCAGAATTCGGCAAAAAGTGCGGAACGGAGTGACAACAAAGTGTTAACACTAGGTTCCCTTTACCTACCCTGCTGTGTGCGGGATACAGCGTGTAACCGATGTATTTATTTTATATATATTACAAATTTATCACTAAGATGCCGTGGCAGCTGCACAGGGAATGGCTATAAATGCGACATTTGTGGGTTCGATTACCACTCTACCACGGTAAGAAATACAGCGCGGTAGTTCCGCCACTAAAGGTCTCAGGCATTGAGCGGTGTGTGAGGAACGAAATGTCTTAATATTAGATTCTCTCCGTCTTCCGTGCTTTATGTGGTATACGATCGAAAGCATAAAGTAAAAAATATTGATGAACTTGTTAAAATTTAAAAGTCCTTGGCACATAATAAAATATTTATTCCTAATTACTGGTACTAGTATGTTGAAATTTCTAAAAGCAAATTTCCATTACAACTGTTCATATGTGTTCTTTAAAATTTTAACATGTGTTTGAGAGATCTTCTTCAATAAACATTGGAATAATACACCAACTCTACTTTGCTAATCTTAAAAAATGGTAAAAGAGGAAGTAACTAATGGCATATCGGATAAATCCTCAGTAGATCTATATCACTAAGGTCATACATAAGTATAATTTTATTTTGCGTGACATGCGAACACGTGAGCGACTACTTGACGTCTTCCCTCGCTGACTGTTAGTGGCAGTGACGTCACGGCATTGTCTCGTAGAACAATAACAACCCTACAATTAGAACTAAACTACTTGGTTAAGTAACATTTACTATTACTCATTGATGACTAATCCAGGTTTTGATTTTGAATTTATTATGCTTATTTGCTTACTTACAGTATAAATATAATATATATGATTACGTTAATTTGTGGGGAACGGAGTGTCTAAAACACTAGGTTCACTCAGCCTACCCTGCTGTGTGCGGCGTGAAGTTGATTTATTTTTATTTATTTTTGTTAATTTGTTGAGTATGTTTCTTATACTTATTTTAACTAAGCTCAATTCTGTATATAGCACGGTAGGTAGAGAGTAGATACCTACACGAGTAGGTACGTTCTTTCACAGATATATTACACTTATATTATTTTCATATTACACTGTGTGTAATAACAATAATCATAATATTTTTAGACGTTGTTATTAGACGTTGTAAATATCATTATAATATAACAATAACTATGAATTTGACAATGTTTTAAATTTAACTTTAATACGTTAGTTGAGACGTAATAGGTGCAGCCCTGTCTTATTTCAAATATTTAATAATAAAAAGAATTCACTGTCATGGTGCAACACAACGGAAATGAAGATACGGTAACGGAAAAAAAAGAAAATGAAAATCATTACATATTCACAATTCAAAACAATTACCACTGTTGATACTTTATAACTTGACTGTGTTGACATTTCAGCAGTTTGTACATTGGAAGCATTTTGAATGATGCTATTTAACATTTTAAACCTAAGTTATGTAAGGATTTTTTCTGAAATTTATCACATTCCTGCCTGCAAATCTATAGAAGAGAATAATTAATTGAATACTTAACGAGAAATTCTGTAGAAAAATGGTTTTGTTTCAGTTATTATGAAAATTAATTGTAAATACCTAAGAAATTATTAAAAAACTTATCACAGAGTATATTACTAATGATATCTTTCTATTCCAAGAAAGGGAATCAACATACGTTATATTAAATCGTGGGCGGGCGGAGGTTTCTCAACAGTTAATATAAGGATAATATTATGTAGTTAACAAAAGCCTTGAAGACGATGTTTGTCAGATATCGGTATATAAAGCTATACTTATGTCTTTTGGTTATTATGTCAAGGCAGCTTCCTCGAATTGTGCAAAAAATTTACATTTTAAACACTACCATATATAGATATCATAAGATAAATTTTTTTGAAGGTCACAATTGAAATCGTATTGTTTTTATTTTTTAATCATTAGTATTAGTATCATTTAGCAGGATAGGTAGAGGGAACCTAGTGTTAAAATACTCCGTTCTCTACTTTTCGTCCAATTGCTGAAACATTGTGTTGGATTTAAACGTTTTTTTTCGTTTAATTGTAGTAAGTACAGGAGCTTAGAAATAGCTGCATAAATGACAATAGTTCATTCTTTCAAGTGGGAATCAACCCCACAGCCGTCGTGATTACAGTCAGATGCTGTGCCTCTGCGCCACGGTGGCCCAGCATAAATGTTTATGGATTTGAGATGAATTTGTGGATGATAATTAATTAAAAGAAAGTCGCCTATTAATTTATGATTTTGCTTTTTTAATAACAATATTGTGTAACATAGAATATTAGTAGAAAATACGAAAAAAAATATTTACAAATTAAAAAGAAACACAATATTTAAACAATATAAAAATAAAATAAGTCATCTTTACGCTGTATCCCGCACACAGCAGGGTAGGCAAAGGGAACCTAGTGTTAAGACACTCCGTTTCCCACTTTGTGCTGAATTCTGGAGACATTGCTTGTTGAGTGGCAGAACTCAACGCCGCGTTTTGCCTCGACACCAGAGCGAAGAAATGGAAATATAAACGTAAATGAATATTTCACTTCTTCGAGTGGGAATCGAAGCCACAACCGTCGCATTACAGTAACACCCTTGTACCGCTGCGCCACGACGGCCTTTTTATTTTTTATTTTTAAGAAATATGTTATTTTTAATTAAATTTTCTTTGCCTGCGATGTAATGCAAGAATTGCGTACAATTTAAAATGTAACAAAATTAAAATACATACCTAGATACATGTTATTAACAAATATCGAACTCAGCACATAACCAGAAATTTAAAAAAATAATATTAATTAACAAATATTTAGTAGGTACTAAGCGCGCGCCCCAGTGCCACACTCTTATGTAACTGACTGACTGACTTCAGCCGGACCCAACTCTTGCGAGGCAGGCAATAGTACACCAGCCTATGGAGCAAGCTTTTTATTTGTAACGCTCATTTGTTATAAACTAGATCATTTGTACTAGTTTTGTTAGCACGTTATTAGTTATTATTGATTTATTTGTTTTTTGATAATATATTTTTTAAACGTAGGTAGATAGAGAAAATTTTAACTTCCAAAAACAACTATTTTTAGTCGTATCATTTGGTGCTCCGTTCTTTCAGGTTTCCCCCAAAAACGACAGATTGTGGGTTCGATTTTTACTCGGAGAAAGGAATATTTTCATTTTCTCGCTCTGGTAACTAGGCAAAGTATAAAAAAGAAGAAAAAAGAGAAAAATATATTATTTTTATTTTAGCAAAAGTGGAAATGTTTTTCAAGAAACAAAGTAAAGCTTGCGTCTCTGTGATGTATACAAAGTATTGGTGTCCTAACTTAACCACTAAGCTACTGTTGCTTAAGTATACGTTTTGTGCGTTTGCGGACCACACAGTTTCTTAAGTTAATTTTGTTTAAGAGTTGCTCTTAATCCTAAATACGTCACAATGTTGTAATTATGACATGCTTATTACTAAATAAGACCCAGTCATAAAGACTATAGGAAAGCTGCTGCTTAAAAAACATAGCTGTCATGTATAGATATACTCCTGCGTATCTATACATAACAGCTATGTTTCGTTATCTGAAGGGATAAATCTGTTTCTAAAATCTTTTTCCTCCCTTGGTTTGATGAAATAGCGCGGCTCTACTATGTCCGCAACGCTGTTCCGCCGTTGGAGAAGCCGGCAGAGAGTGGGAAACGGAAGTATCTTAATACAACATTTTAACTCTGCCTATCCTGCCATGTAGGGCATACAGCGTGAAGTTAAAAAGGTCTACAAGGCTACCCAAGAGAGACTTAACACTACTACTGATAATATAAGAGTTGAGTGAACATATTCATCAATAATTTTTTTAACTTGTAAACCTTTTCATACTAGTTAATATTTATTTTATATTTTCAAATAAACAAGTATTGGTCAATGGTAACAAAACTATCAAAAACGACAAGTGGATCGCCCTTCACACGAGAAGGGCACAGTTAAGCAATGTTGCGCGACAACATACCAAAAAAGACGAATATGATAGCAATGAATATTAGCTGGTTGATCTAACTGAACCAGTATATTTTTTATTATTTAAAAATTACAAATTATTAAAGCCAATTACTGTAAAATATATTAATTTTCGAGGTCGTCCTGGCGCAACGGCATTGTATCTCGCCTTAAACGCGATGATTGTGGGTTCGATAATCCACTCGCGGTAATGAATTCTTATAATTTCCTAGTTTTCCACTAAACAAAGTGCGGCGTTCAGCTCCGCCAATCAATACGCAATGTCTAGAAAATAGGCTTTCTATGCTAACCTTGTTAAGATGAATTTAAAAATATAATCTTATCTCATCAATAGTCGCTTAAGGCACCGTACTTACCAATACTGTGAGATTTCGCTTTTGTCTGATTAATCGTAATTAAATTAGTATACAGATATAATCAGGCGCATAAAGCAAGCGAGTTTCAAAACTTCACAGTCAGTCAAGCGAAGGCCACTTGCACCAAACCAACGCAATTACGACTGGGAAAGCCCTAAGGTCTACTACAAGTGACCCACATGTTTATATTTAAAGAAACTTTAAATTACATTTTAAAATATTTTACTTACTTAAAATAGCTGGACCTATTTATTACATTTTATTAAAAAAATATTGTGCTAATGCAACCTTATCACGGGTTTATTTTTATATAAAAAATAAAAAAATTACAGCTCCTATTTTCCCGCGCTCTATAAGTAGTCTGTTGACTGTTGGTTGCGTGATAAAGTTAATTATTATTTATTGTTATACATCAATATTTTTTACTACAAAATAAGAAATGAAATATTATTATAAATTGTTTATATTATTATTATTAAAATTTATAATAATAATTAAGTGTTATAAATAAATTTTAAAGAAACAAAACATGGGAAATAACAAATATAATGAGGCCAGTCGTGGCGCAGGGGCACAAAGTGTGACTGTCAAATCTACCGTTTGTGGATCAGATCCTTACTCTATGAGATGAAATATTTATTTGATGAAATATGTATATTTCCATTTATTCCCTCTGGTACTGAGTCAAACGCCAACGCCACCCGCGTTGAGTTCTGCCACTCAATACGCATTGCCTCCACTAGGTTCCCTCTGCCTACCCTGCTCTGTGCGGGATACAGCGTGAAGCTGATTTTATTATTACAAATATAATAAAAATACCTTCAATATGTGGTAAATTAGTAACATACTCGTATTTATTATAATATGGAATATGTGCTAAAATTGCTAAATTAATAAATTATTATAATTAAACATAACAAGTAACTATATATTATCGTAGTAACTACATATTTTATCAAGATTCTAGCCTAAAACTAACAAGTTGTCGTAATAGAAAGCGTAAAATATAATCTTAAATCATCCCTTATTGCCTCACATCGATGGCGATGTGAGGTGTAATGTCTCGTTCACTGCACAGGCCAACCTCCGGCTTGCACGGATAAAAATATAAAATTGAAATAACAAAATAAGGTTCTTCGATTAACTCATTCTATAATACAATAGAAATCCAAACGTTTTTTATATAACAATAGCAACAAAAAAATTTAAAGTATCATAATTTATATGCTGTACGTATTTACGAGTATACGAGTATAGGTATGTTAAATAATTTCTATTAATTTATAAACGATTTAAATCTTATATTTTTTTTACATTACACAAATTATAATATTTATATATATACTCGTATATAGATTCTTATTATAATTACATTACATTTTTTCATAGACATATTATGAAAAAATGTGTTATGTTTGTTCTAGTAATAATTGCATCAAGATTATTAATAATAACAAAAAAGTTGTTCAATTTATAAATCAACCACCACATTCGAGGTTCTCCTTGACTTCAATTGCAAATATTTAGGAAAACCCCATCGTGAATAGGCTATCATTATAAATCAAAGGCTAAGTGAATCAATATTATTACTACTTACTATTATACTAATACTCTTTCACTTGCTCTACCAATATGGACTCTATATTTTATGAATAAAGGCAATAATATTATGGTAATGAATTGTTCCTAATATTGTTTGTTTTTTTGTGATTCAGTGAATTATAGTCGTCGACCTCGTCGATATCCGTTGGTTTTGGCGGAAATTAAATCATGTTTGAGTATTTATTACATTTTTAAATATTGTCGTATAATCCAATTTTTTGTTACGTACCGCCATTCAATACGTAATGCGTCGTTAAACGGGTATTAACGAAAATTGTTTGTATTTCTTTAGTCTAGTATATAGTATGTAATATGAAAGAGATATTGTGGCACACAGGCTAAGCGTGTGATTGCAAACGCGACGGTTGTAGGTTCAACAAGGTTGTAGATTTAAATACCTACTGAAGGGGAAAAGAATTATTTTTATTTTATTGCTCTGAGAACATGACGCGGTGTTGAGTTAAATCACTTAATACGCAATGTCTCGCAAGTTGGGTAAAAAAGTGATGTCTCTACTAGAGATATAAACGTAGATCTTCATAAAAGTTTCAGAATTTCTATATACACTTCTAATATTATAATCATTTGTACTACAAATATTTAAAATTAAGAATTACACATAAGAATGTAACATTAAGAGAGACGACAGTACAAAGAATAAATTGTAGAAAAATTACATTAAAACGGTTTTAATATAAAAATCTTAACTTCTTGAGGAGTGAAAAACAGTAGGCATTTAACGTCATAATTTAAAATTGGTTTTGATAAATTGTCAGTTATTACTACTTTTTTCATATAAAAATGCACATAAAATAATAATAAAAAAAATAAAAAGCAAAAAGCACATTGCATCGGCCGGGAATCGAACCCGGGCCGCCCGCGTGGCAGGCGAGCATTCTACCACTGAACCACCGATGCTATTATATTAAAGACAGAAATAAGTGTACATTATTTTGTAATACCCTACATTTAAGATTAAGAGTATTACTGATAGTTGATTTTGTGATACAAAAATTTATATGAAAGTTAACTTGACCTTGACCTTGATAATAGTGTATTCTGATTGTAAAAAACAGTCAGAAGCAATAAACGGATTAATATCTAACGTAAATAGTAATAAATATAACCAAGTTTCAAGACATTGCGTGTTGAATGGCGAAACCTTACGCCGCACTCTGTCTTGTTACCCGAGTGAAGAAATTGAAATAATTCATTGCACCGAATGGGAATCTAACCCACTACCGTCCGCTGTCTACTGCCTTTATACGCTGTTATAATAAATTGTTATCTGTTATTTAATAATAATTGCTAATAATAAGTTATTAGATATTATTAAATTCTGATAATAACCAATGAAGTCGATACAGTTTGGATATATAAAATGTATAAAATATACGTTAAAATTATTTATCTGTTCCAGGCTACGGTCACATAGCGCCAAAGACACAAACGGGTAAAGTAGTGACTATTTTCTACGCGATCCTCGGCATCCCGCTCATGCTGCTCTGCCTCTCGAACATAGGAGATGTTATGGCTTCTTCATTTAGGTATATATAATAAATTTACTTTTATTATTATTTTACTCCTTATGTTAGTCTCATGATATATCCCGCAAGTAGCAAGATAGGCCAAGGGACTCTAGTGTAAAGACTGGTTTTCACCGTTTTTGAGAGACACTGCGTGTTAGGTGGTTAAATTGAATGTCGCACTCAGTGTTGTGAGCTTAGAGATGAAAATAATTCATTACCCCGAGTGGGAATCGAACTCATTACCGCCGCGTTTAAATGCAATGTCGCTGTTTTACGACGAAGCCGTCTAAAAAAATCAAAAATGTTTTCTGCTTCATGCTCTGCACTTACACTCCATAATTTATGGTTAAGTAACTTTGCTAAAAGTAATTTGAAAGGCGTTTGTACGTTATAAGATATTATTCATAACTAAATGAATGAGTGAAAGTGGTAAATTAACAATGTTGTAAATTATAATGAGGCCGTCGTAACCCATGGCCACAAGCATGGCACAGGAAACGTGAGTGTTGTGGGTTCGATTCCCACTCGGGAAATGAATAAATATTTGATTTTCATTTCCTCGCTCCGGTTTACGTAGTAAAGTGCAACGTTGAGTTCCGCCAGTCAAAGGTAATGCTTCGAAAATTCGGCGAAAAGTGGAGAAGGCAAGTTCTCTGTTTCTCTCTGCCTACCCAGCTATGTTTGGGTCAGAGCGTGATACTAATAAATATATATTTGTACTTTTTTTCCAGATTTTTATATTGGCGCGTATGTTGTTATGTGTGTACGAGACCTCCGAAACCAAGTCATAGATCTATAAGGTCAGTTCTAGAAAAGATTGTCTATCTTCGAATGAAATAATAAATCATAATATCTAACTTTCTAACCTAGCCGTCATAGTGCAGCGGCACGAAGAGTGCCTGTAAACGCGACCGGCTCTGGGTTCGATCGCCAGTCGAGGAAATGAAATATTTATTTAAATTTATATTATATTTCCAATTCTTCGTAATACAATGCCTCCAGAATTCGGCGGAAAGCGGAGAACGGAGTGCTTTAACAATAGATTCCCTCTGCATAATCTGTTGTGTGCGGGATGTAACGTGAAGTTGATGATTAAAAAAACCTAAGTGTCTTAAACAATTAGGCCGTGTTTTGTATTTCTTGCGTCTGTTTCTTTTTGGGCAATTTTTTTTATTTATTTTCTTTTTTGGGTGCATAATAAAGAGTTATTATTATTACTTAATTATAGTTTATCTTCATTAAATTTAATCATATGAAGTTAAATGCAAGTATGTCGTGAGACAATGTGGTACATACCAATTTTGATCAATTATAACCAAAAAATATCTTTTCTTCTCTTCTTAATAATATATAATTTGTATAGACGATCAGCTCGAGCTGGAAGTACCCGAGGCTCGACCCGACGACGAAAGCCTCTTGAAAGATCTCATTCGGACACAGACTGCAGGTTTGTTAGTACAGTACAGTCGAAGAGTCACGGTCATCCTAAAGTTAGCTGTAGACGGGTGGCGCATATTTGATTTTGAGATTTTTCTTACTTTTAATAATTTTTACCTGATCATTGCAAATAATTTTTTTTTTGCTCAAAAGAGCAAAAAGTGTCCTAATATAAAAATAACAATATTAGTTAAACGCCTTGGTGGTATGAATTATTTTTATTTCCTTGTACTGATTAGAAACAAAATCGCAGCGTTGGGTTCCGCCACTCAACTCATTGTGAGACTCATTAAATTAAAAAGTACCAAGTGGGAAACAGAGTGTTTTAACACTAGGTTCCCTTTCTACCCTGCGTTCATAAGCGTAAGTAAGCGTGAAGCCAAAAATTAAATTAAATTACTTTTGATTTTTAGAAAATAAACAGGTTTAAAAAGTTATAGGGACGTTCAAAGCCTATTTCCATTGTTAGGTATCGTGACAGTGGCTACAGCAGTGCACGCCCGCGGCGGGGACGTCCCCCGACAGTGCTCGGGCCACGGACGCGTTCGCAGCCACCTGCACCTGCTAGGCCCTTTGGTAGGCTATTTATTTTTACTTATATTGGGATTTAATATTAACAATAAAATATAGGCGGACACCACCCTGGCCCTGTACGCCGACGACGTCGCCTTCATCACGAAGTCTCTCAACTCGACACACGCCGCCGTCAAGCTCCAGCGCGCCCTCGATCTGCTGCCGAACTGGTTCGCGGAGTGGAGGCTCGAACTGAACGTCGCTAAAACACAAGCCATCAGCTTCAGCCTAGCCAGACTGCCTCCTCCGCTGAGCCTGCAGGGCCAGCAGATCAGTTGGTGTAGCACAGCGTCCTACCTCGGCGTCGTGCTCGACAGAAGACTCAACTTCACACTTCACGTGAAGAAGGCGGCGAACGCAGCAAGAGTCGCGCTCAACCTGCTGCGCCCCCTGTTCCAGTCGAAACTGCCCCTGAGGACCAAGTTGAGCCTCTACAAGACATATGTGCGGCCTCACCTCACCTACGCCAGCCCTGGATGGTACGCGTTGACCAGCGACTCCCAGAAGAAGATACTGCAGATGGTGCAGAACATCGCCCTGCGACGAGTCACCCAGGTTCCCTACTTCGTTCGGAATTACACCAGTTCGAGAGGGACTTGAGGATGGAGAGCCTGGAGGTACACGTCGGCCGGCTAGCGACCAACGCTTTCCGCCGTGCCGACGTCTCGCACCACCTGCACCTGAGGAACATAGCGCCCCTCCACGCACGACCGCCGGACGCCCGACAAAGCCTGCCAAGAGACGTCATCTCTCTCCCTCCCTCTCCCTCGGACAGTGAGTCCGAATCCTGAGCAGCCACCTTAGTCGCTGGTCGCTTAAGCTGGGCCTCTCGCGGGGAACCGCGAGTCTCACCTGGCTGAGCTGACCGCCT
>DWGR01002078.1:0-14438 GCA_018247715.1 Heliconius burneyi
AACCGGTTGCGGCTTTGCCCACTCAAACTACACATATGGAATACAGATATGGAATATATATATATTCCATATCTGAAAAAAATACTTAGTGGTTTTGAAATATTAAAAAAATTATATATACCTCTTGCTCTTCAATGGAATATATGGGATGAATAGGATGTAATACTGCTTTTTGTGCATTGTAAAACATTTCAGACACATTTGTTAATGTCTTTGCAGAGCATTCTATGCATCTGTCAACCTCTGAATATTCTTCAGCTATGTCCCAAATATTCTAAAATAACAAATTTGATTAATTATAGATAGTACCTTGATAATAATTAATATCCAACATTTTAAAATAAACTTACATCAATGACGGAGTAATCAATTAAATCAATTTTGTTTCCCACGAGAATCACAGGCTTTTTATAATCATCTGGGCAGTTATCTCTTACAAATGGTAGCCAATAAGAAGCTATTTTATTCAAAGTTTCTTGCTTGTCAACAGAAAAGACTATACATATAACATGGGCTTTTTCTATCTCTTCTGCAACTTGTTCTATTGTTTGTTCAGACACTAGAGAAATGTGTGAAATATAGTTAATAGCATAATTCTATGGAATTTATAAATCACTCACCTCTTATTGTTATGAAACTTACAGCACACATCGACGATATTTGTAGGGACTTGCTCTGGAGTAACATCAGCGGGGATTGTTATTTCTTCAGCTTTAGGAGGAACATGTTCTGCGAATTCTTCTGTAACTAATGAAAGAATCAAGGATGTTTTACCAACTCCTGGTTCTCCAAGCAATATAATCCGAACTGTTCTAGGAATAGATTCATAGACCATTTTGAATTTTGTTGTTATTCTTTGTCAGGACATAATGGAATCATTGTAGTAATGAATATTTCTGATTAAAATAAAGTTCTGATTTTTAAATACTTATATTTTTACGTATACGAGCCTAAATACCGATTTTTAACTTTTACTGTACTTGATTTTTGACTTTTACAATACATATAGACTAAAAATTTCAGAATTCTAAAAGCCACAAAATATAGATTATATATAACATTTGCAATATATAGATTATATATATATAAGATTTTGTAGAGATGAAAAATAAAATATGCAATGTACTATTTAAAAGCCTTATTTGTCGTTTCTAGACCTGCCAGAATAATTTGTTGTTTACTTTACAAATATCATGAATGATTGAGGAGGTAATATAATGATTATGAAGAATGCCAAAATCAAGACTGATAATTACGTCAAACTAACAATGTCAAGTTGACATCTATGTTAGACCATTTGTTAATTTTGTTGTGGTAAATCTTCAAATTATCATGCTTTTTTCTATAAATTAATATTAAAATGAATACGTACGCAGGTTAAACCATTAAAATGGGAGAAATAAATAATAAACATGTAGAGTGGGAAGCAGGAAAAGGCTTAAGAGAACCAATAAAAGCACTAGAGGTTAGTAGTTTTTTAAATGCATTCTTAAATGTTATGATTATTAATGCATTATAATGTCAATATTGGTAATAAATAATAGAAAGCAATTTAAAATTTTGTTATATAATGATTACGATTAATATTTTCAGGATAAATGGAAGCTAGTTCCTTCGTTTCTCCAAGTAAAAGGCTTAGTTAAACAACATATAGATTCATTCAATTATTTTATAAACGTGGAAATAAAAAAAATAGTTCAAGCAAACGAGAAAGTATTTTGTGATTCTGATCCTTTGTTTTACATTAAATACTTAAATGCTTATGTGGGCACACCAGATTTGGAAGAAGGGTTTAATATATCCAAACCAACTACTCCACATGAGTGCAGACTCAGAGATATGACCTATTCTGCACCAATTACTGTTGATATTGAGTATATAAGAGGCAATCAAAGAGTTATTAAAAATAAGCAATTAATTGGAAGGTTTGAACATTTTTTTATTTTATTAAAACATAATGAATTATTTGAAATACAATATATAGATCTGATGACAAATATTAAAATATTTTTATTATAATTAATGTTTCAGAATGCCATTAATGTTACGGTCTTCTAACTGTGTCTTAACAAATAAATCAGATAGTGAACTAGCTCAATTGAATGAGTGCCCACATGATCCTGGTGGTTATTTCATAATAAGAGGTAAATACATGTTTTTTTTTAATAAATTGCTGTTAAAAATTTTTAAAAAAAGGCCTTTATATTATAGAAATATAAAATATAGTTGTATTCTGTCTCTAGGTCAGGAAAAGGTAATCTTAATACAAGAGCAATTATCTCGAAACCGAATGATTGTAGATGAATTTAAAGGAGCCATACAATGTCAAGTTACAAGTTCAACACATGAGAAGAAAACAAGAACTAATGTTATAGTAAAAAATGGGAAATATGTTCTTCGACATAATGCTTTATCTGATGTATGTTACAATGAACAGTTAACATAATATAAACGTCTTGCTGTATTTTTTTTATATATTCTATGAAAAATGCATCTCAAATATTATTATTACACATGATATAACTGAGACCAGTCATGGCCAATGCAAAATCAATTGGTTGCTTGTGGGTTCGATCCCCACTTGAGGAGATGAAATATTCATTTAAATTTATATTTCCATTTCTTTTCTTTGGTGTCGAGGTAAAAGCACGGTGTTGAGTTCCGCCAATCAACACGCAATTCCTTCAGGATTCGGCGGAAAGTGTGGAAGTGGTGTGTCTTAACATTTTGCTCTCTCTGTATACCCTACTGTATGCAGGAAGCTGATTTATAATAATAATAAAGCCTTTATTTCCGAAATGTGACATTTTACACATTTAAAACTAAAAAAAAAACGCTTAAAATAAAATCATCATAGGTTTTTTTTTTATGGTAAAAGCATGGCAAACGAGCGTACGAATCACCTGATATTAAGTGATCACCGCCGCCCACGACACCGCGTAACACCAGAGGAGCTACTGGTGCGTTGCCAGCTTTTGGAGTGGCTGGGAGCCGGAACCCAGCATTACCTAATGCAAAACGCAGTGGCATAAAGCCACTACTTCACGCCGGTTTTAAATGCCGGGGGTGGTAATTATCCGGTCGAGTCTGCCCATACGTGTCGCCATTGCTGGCGGCGTGACTCTCCCACTCGTACTTTAGTCGTCTCTCACGACAACAACAGTACCAGGGTGATCCTATTATAAGCCACTATTATAAGGGAAGACAAGGCTTTCAGTTCGGTGTGCCTTGTGGCATAGGCCTCCTCCAACTGTTTCCACTGATATCTGTCTGCCGCCTACTCTTATTTAGAGGGGACCTAACATCGTTTTCAGGTCATCCTCCCATCTTCTCATTTGACAAGGAAAGAAGCAAGGAATGATTTTTTTTTTTTTTTAAATACAACATTTAAATGTAACTGTCTAGCTACACAGTTACGTCTTTAATGTTGTTCAGCTGTTCCATACCACAAAATTGGTGCTGGAGTGAGAATTGGAGTAAAAAGAGTTTAATTTTATCACACAGCATCTCAAATATGGGCACAAAATGAAAAGCGGAGTCTTATTACTAGCATCTTAATATGGAACAAGGCAGGAAGCTGAAAATAAATATTTGTAACAATATAATTTTATATTATTTTAATATTTTTTAAGGATATACCCGTAGCAATAGCATTCAAGGCAATGGGTATTTGTAGTGATCAAGAAATAATGCAACTAGTTGGCACAGATGATGCTGTTGTGAAAAAAATGGCTCCATGTATAATGGATTGCCACAATTTAAAAATATTCACGCAAAACCAAGCTTTAGCATATATAGGAAGTAAACTTAAAGTTAAAAGGTTAGTAAAAAATATTTTTAGTAGTAAATATTTTATTAATATTTAATGCACTTATACTCTTATTTATCAAGCAAATAGCTTTTATAAAATAAATTAATAAATACATTAGCTTCACACTGTATCCGGCACTCAGCAGGGTAGGCAGAGGGTAAAGACACTCTGTTCCCCACTTTCCGCCGAATTCTGTAGCCATATTGTGTTAAGTGGCTGAACTCAACGCCATGCTTTGCCTCAACACTAGAATAAAGAAATGGAAAAATAAATTTATAATTTAAAAATAAAATTGTCATTACAATAATTTATTTAATATTTAATGGAAAAATATTATGGTTTAAAATTTTATAATTTATAAAATGTTTGTAGATTTCAAACAGCAAATACAAAATTTCGAACTCCTATAGATGAAGCACGAGACCTATTAGCAACAACAATTATAGCACATGTTATTGTTGAGAACTATAATTTCTATGTAAAAGCTATATATTTGGCCATTATGGTTAAGAGAGTAATTGAAGCTGAAAATTGTAAGGCAGCCATTGATGACCCTGATTACTATGGCAATAAAAGACTTGAATTAGCTGGATCACTGTTAGCACTCATGTTTGAAGATTTATTTAAAAGATTTAACTGGGAATTGAAATCTATAGCTGATAAAATAATACCTAAAGTAAAAGCTGCTCCATTTGATATAGTCAAACATATGAGACCAGATATTATTACAAATGGGCTATTTACAGCAATATCCAGTGTAAGTGTTTTGGCTTTTTGTTTGTATATACTGCAAAGTACCTTTTTTTTATGGTAAAAGCATGGCAAACGAGCGTACGAGTCACCTGATATTAAGTGATCACCGCCGCCCACGACACCGCGTAACACCAGAGGAGCTACTGGTGCGTTGCCAGCTTTTGAAGTGGCTGGGCGCCGGAACCCAGCATTACCTAATGCGAAACGCAGTGGCATAAAGCCACTACTTCACGCCGGTTTTAAATGCCGGGGGAAAACCTATTTTACAAGTAATCTATATCATATGTAACATGTTTTATGTATGTATATAAAAAACATATGTAACAATATATATTTTTATTTAAAGCTATATCAGATGCTATTATATTATTTAGTTGAATTTATAATTATTTTAGGGTAATTGGACAATCAAGAGATTTAAAATGGAAAGACATGGAGTGACCCAAGTGCTCAGTCGACTCAGTTACATTTCAGCTTTGGGTATGATGACTAAAGTGAATTCTCAGTTTGAGAAAACTAGGAAGGTCTCAGGGCCTAGATCATTGCAGCCCTCTCAATGGGGGATGTTATGCCCTTCGGATACCCCCGAGGGCGAGGCGTGCGGTTTAGTAAAGAATTTGGCTCTTATGACTCATGTAACAACAGAATGCTCAGAAGGACCTATAGCAAGGCTTGCGGTCAACACTGGTGTGGAAGATGTGAGACTGCTTGGTGGTGAAGAAATTAATCATCCCGCAGTGTACATGGTTTTCCTTAATGGTATAATTTACATTTCATGACATAATATTATAATTAATTATGTATGATCTATAACACAGTTTTAGAATTTAATTTTAAGTGCTATTATTATTATTTAAACAAAAACGATGTATTATTTAATTAACTATTTATTTACTAAATGTTGTTTTATTAACTGTAAATTATTTTACTGTTTTAGGTAACATATTAGGTGTCACAAGACAATATAAAAAACTAATAAAAATATTCCGACTGTTCCGACGTCGCGGTCTGATATCAGCTTTTGTATCGATCTACCCTAATCATAACCAACGAACGGTATATATATGCAGCGACGGTGGCCGATTGTGCAGACCCTATATTATAGTAGAAAAGGGCCACCCGTTAGTCCAACAATCACATATAAACGAATTAAATAGAGGCATTAGAAAATTTCAAGATTTTCTATCAGATGGCCTAATTGAATATTTGGATGTGAACGAGGAAAACGACAGTCATATAGCGACCGTAGAGTTGGAGATAGATCCATATGTGACGACGCATTTGGAAATAGAGCCGTTCACAATATTGGGAGTATGCGCGGGTCTGGTGCCCTATCCACATCACAATCAAAGTCCAAGGAATACCTACCAATGTGCTATGGGGAAACAAGCTATGGGTTGGTAGTAAACATTCAAAATTTTTTTAGATTACCAAAATTCAACGCGTCTAGAGCGATGGATATGTGCTGGTTTTTTTGATCATATAAATTTAATTTTCCGTTTATTTTTGTAATTGTTTATTTTATGTTAATGGTTTTATTTCAGGAACAATTGGTTACAATCAAAAAAATAGAATTGATACATTAATGTACAACTTGGTGTACCCTCAGTGTCCAATGGTCAAAACAAAAACCATAGAGCTGACAAATTTCGATAAATTGCCTGCGGGGCAGAACGCGACAGTCGCAGTCATGAGCTATAGCGGCTACGATATCGAAGACGCTTTGATTTTAAACAGAGCTTCTATAGATAGAGGATATGGCCGGTGTCTGGTCTACAAAAGTGCCAAAACAACTATGAAACGTTATAGCAACCAGACATCTGACAGAATTTTGGGGCCCTCGAGAGATTCAGTCACCGGAAAAATTATTAAAGCCCATGAGGTTTTGGATGTTGATGGCATTGCCGCCCCCGGCGAAATGGTGGAGAACCGCCAAGTCCTCATAAACAAGCAAATGCCACCAGCTACCTTGAATCCCATCAGCAAAGGTCAAACACAGCAAATCGATTACAAAGACGTCCCTATTACGTACAAAGGTCCGGTCGAATCGTACATAGAAAAAGTGATGGTTTCATCGAATTCGGAAGATGCCTTTCTAATAAAAATCTTGTTGCGACAAACGAGGGTTCCCGAAATTGGTGATAAGTTCAGTTCCCGACACGGACAGAAAGGTGTCACTGGTTTGATAGTCCAGCAAGAGGATATGCCATTCAATGACCGAGGCATTTGTCCTGACATGATAATGAATCCCCACGGATTTCCATCGCGAATGACTGTTGGTAAAACAATCGAGCTGTTGGCAGGAAAGGCTGGATTGATGGAAGGCAAATTTCATTATGGTACGTGGTTGTGTTCGATCCTTTTGTTGTAGCGTCGTTTATTTTTAATTTTTGGAATAGAACAAATGATAAACTAAATTTAAGATAGATGTTTTATTTAAAAATTATTTTTATTGTTTTATTTAAAAATATTTGTGTAGTCTGGTTACGTAAAGTAAGTGGAGAATTAACTAATCTATGAATTCTTAAGAGATGCTAAAAGTTAAATAAAAGTATTCAATCTATATTTGGGATCTAACCACCTATTTATTGAGAGATGCTAAAATTTTATGAATTTTACAATTATTTGATTGTATCTTATAGGTACAGCATTTGGCGGATCGAAGGTGCGAGACGTTTGTAAAGAACTGGAAAAGCATGGCTATAATTACCATGGAAAAGATATTTTCTACTCTGGTTTGACCGGGGAGCCCTTAGAGGCGTATATATACTCAGGTCCAGTGTATTATCAGAAATTGAAGCATATGGTGCAGGATAAAATGCACGCGAGGGCGAGAGGACCCCGCGCCGTCCTCACGCGGCAGCCCACTGAGGGCCGCTCGAGGGATGGGGGCCTGCGGCTGGGTGAAATGGAACGTGATTGTCTTATTGGTTATGGAGCTAGGTAAGCTACTAGTGACTTTATTATATTATTTTTAGTTAACTTGTTACTTATGTTTATTTTTATTTATTCTTCACGGTGTATTCCTCACATATGTTAGCAGGGTAGGCATACGAAACCTGGGAACCTAATATTAAGACACTCCGTTCAAATTACAAGTGTCTTAATTTTTTCCACTTTCCGCAAAATGTTGGAAGCATTGCGTGGTGAGTGACGGAACTCAATGCCACGCTCTGCCTCGTTACCAGAGCGAGGAAATGTAATGTTCAATACTTTTATTTTTCGAATATGATCGAACCAACAATCTGTCGCGGTTACAGTCGCACGCTCGTGCCCCTGCGTCATGTATGGCCTCTATTAATACTTACGACTACTTAATTTAGCTTTAACTTTAGATTACGTAAGCATTAGATATATCTTTACTATATACAAGAACAGTTGATGAGATATATACATCGATTATGTCGAATTATTTGAAAAATAGGTTTAATTTGATAATACAAGAAAATCTGCAATTCCAATTAGGCTAAGCTGTAAGAGCAGGCGCGCAATTATTAATCATGACTATTGTGTACTCAATTCCCCCTCGGGGGAATATAATATTTAATATTCTGGTAACGAGGCAAAGCGCGGCGTTGAGGTCCGCCACTCAACGCAATGCTTCGAGAATTCGACGGAAAATGGGAAGTTTCTTAATGGAGAATGGAGTTTTTGAACTTGTGGACTTCTGGAGTTTCTTTTTTGAACACTATGTTCTCAGGTCGCAGGTCGTCTGCCCAGCTACGTGCAGGGTACAGCGTGAACCCTCATGTCATCTAAAGTTAAACCGGTCACTTCATGGTCCCACAGCATGCTGCTGATGGAGCGGCTGATGCTGGCGTCGGACGCATTCAGCGTGGACATCTGTGGCACGTGCGGGCGGCTGGCGGCGCGCGCCTGGTGCCACGCCTGCCGCTCCGCCGCCGCCGTGTCCACCGTCGAAATGCCCTACGCCTGCAAGTTGCTGTTCCAGGAGCTGGCCGCCATGAACATCGTGCCCAAGCTCACTCTCAAGAATTATTGTTGATTATGTGTCGGTTGATTTAGAAAACTATAGCAATCTTGGGGGAAGGTACACACAATATTCTGGTGGTAGCTCCCCTCTTTGACATATATTTGTTGTCCAGATTTTAGCAATTATGATATCTACTATTCTAGTGAATTGAGAATATACAAGATGTAGGGATTTTCCAAGATATTTTTTTATTGAGCGAAGTGACCGGAGTGCTTTACTAGAGACTGCACACTCTTTGTCACCAATAGGCTCCCAAAAGGTTTGACCGATTGACATGAAAATTATTAATGAATTAACTATAATTGAGTTTAGAAAGCAATTGATGCTCGCTTCGCTGAACATGTGAAAACTACCGAGAACTACCGAGCGCAGCGAGTCAAAATTGAGGTCCGGTTCACGCCCCTAGTGTATTACTATAATTTAATTGTATTATTATAATATACTTGCAATTTTTATATAACTACAATTATTTCACATGACAGTTCATAATGATTTCCTATATCATCGTTGTTATAATGTATTAAGTGAAGAATAAATATTGAGTTCTGAAATAAAGTTAAAATTTCTCTCTTAAATTGTTGTGTATTATTAATTAAATTTATGATTAGATAAAATGGATCAAAAATTTGAACTATACAGAGTATTTTTGTCATCACCACTTTTAATGTAACCACAGTTTTAACTTCTCTATAAAAGCTTAATACAATTAAAACAACAGAGATTTTGCCAAAAATATTTAAATAAAGTTATTTTAAACAACATTCTTTGCCAGCCTTTAAGGTGGAGATAGACGCGCTTTATGAAGGTACCCATGTCATATCGACCTGGAAACACTGCCACGGGTAGACCATTCCACGATTCCGTGGCGCGTGGAAGGAAATTCTTACGAAACCGCAAAGTGCCACATATCCAGATGGTGTAGATGATATTTAAGTTAGTGACGTACTGTGCCGTTAGAAAATTCGACGGCAGGTAACAAGTCAAACAGTTCTTCAGAACACTCCCCATGATAAATGCGATAGAGAACGCACAGCGAGGAGACGTCTCTACGCAAAGCCAAAGTGTCAAGCCTTTCACAGCTCATTGGATCCCTAATGATTCGGATTCGATCAAATGGGTCAAGCTGATACTGGGATTCATCAGCCCAGAGATGAGAACAGTACTCCATATGAACCTGGGCCCTATATAGGGCCAAACGGTGTTTTGGCGTGAAGTACCGTCTCGCTATGTTGATGACCCCCAGTTTCTTCGAGGTCAACTTGGCCTTGCTTTCCAGGTGATCGCCATACTGGCAGTCACTCGAAACATTAAGGCCCAATATGCTGATACTGGGCGGGGCTGTAATAGGAGCGTTCTGAAAGACTGGCGAATAAATGGGGTTTTTTAGTGGTTAACGCACAAACTTGTGTCTTCAAGGGGTTAAATTGTACCAAGTTCCTTTACCCCATGAAAATACATTCTCGAGGGATATCTCAACAAAACACACAAGGAGTATACAGCGTCCACCGTGCTATCATCCGCATAGCAATGAATGCTAGAATCCTCTAACATGTCATTGATGTACAGAAGAAACAGCGTAGGGGACAGCACAGTGCCTTGGGGAACGCCAGCGTTTACGGGCATAAGTTTGGAGCAGAAACTGTCGACAGCGACCTTGATGCTGCGCCCAATGAGAAGGCTGGCGATCCCCTTGCATAAATTCTCGGAAAGCCCATAAGATGGAAGTTTAGCAAGGAGCGCCCCATGCCACTCGGTCGAAGGCCTTCGCCACGTCCAGACTAACTGCCAGGCCCTCTCCCTTACTTTCAATAGCCGCAGCCCAACGGTGGGTTAGGTAAACCAGAAGATAACCGGTTGAGCGACCATGGCGGTAGCCATATTGACGATCATTGACCAATCGGTGATGCTCTAGATAAACCAAGAGCTGGCTAGTGATGATGCTCTCCATGATTTTTGAGAGTAGCGAGGTGATGGAAATAGGCCTGTAGTTAGATAGATCGGAACCATCGCCTTTCTTCGGGATCGGGTGGATAAGAGCGCTCTTCCATGAATCTGGGACTACGCCGACTGAGTAAAAGTGCTGAAACAATCGCGTTAGCACCGGTGTCAGCTCAGGAGCAAAAGAACGGAGCACTAAGGGAGAGATGCCATCGGGTCCGCTCGACTTGTGGATGTCCAGAGAGGACAGAGCTCGCTTAACAGCTGTTTGGTTCAATTTAACCTCAGGCATTGAGCTCTGGCACCGCGAGATGGTCGGCGGCATCAATCCTTGGTCATCCAACGTCGAGTTCGAGGCAAAGAGTGTCCATGAGATCGGCTTTCTCTTTTGCCGTGTGGACCAAGATGGCATGTTTCATTTCCCGTGCGTAATGGCGGAAGCGAAGGCTGGCTAAAGTTAACCCTGCCTTACTCAATATTGTCGTGGCAAAAACAGAATTTCTAGAAATCTACTATAATATTGACAACCAGCCGCGCACACACAATATTATTGACAATTTGTACTTTATTGACAATATTATTGTACAGCCAGGGAAACCGCTGCACACGCCTCATTCCGAAATAGAGTCGTAGGTATTGGCGGCAAAGTTCAAAGTTGTATTTTTAACCTCTAGTAGTATTTTTAACTGATTTTCATAAAAAGGAGGTTCTCAATTCGTCGAAATCTTTTTTGTAGTAGTAAGAGCTAACTATTCGTAATTGTATCACACGTAATACAGTATGGATAAACATCGTGAAATTTAAAAAAAACCTACGTCTAAACTGTTGACGTATCTTAATTCTTTTATTTTGGTGTGGTTTTGAAATATTTTGCTGTGAGGAGCGCAGACGCTTACACCCTGTATAAGTAATATACATTCAATTATGAATTGTCATATAATTTGAAAACTACGAAATTTTGACAAAGAAATCTAAAGTATAAGAAACAAAAATCAAGAAAAAAATGTCACAAAATAAATTTATTCACTATGTATCATTCATTGATTATTCTTAATATTTTAAAAGAGGCTCTGGATATTACATAAATAGACCACATCATAATAAGAAAAAAGACATAGAATATTCCATTATAAGATAACATTCTAAACAAAATATATCCTAAGGTAATCCATACAACAAGCACATGTGAAGCCAGGCGGCGTAATGAGAGTCTTGGGGGAAGGTCCCTGTACACTATGTTCTGGTGGTAGCTCTCATCTTTCACATACGTTTGAATTGTTAAAGGCTTTTGTAACACTTCACGAGTTATGTACCCCAAAAAATCGTTTCTTCTCCATAGCTTTGTAAATTCTTCTCCATACTGAAATTTAATTATAAAACGATTTAGGCTTTTAAATCGTAGCGCAACGGCATAGCAATTTGACAAAAAATCGTTTATGGATTCAATTCCCACTCGGAATAACGAATTATTTTCATTTCCTCGTGGCGTTGAGCTCCGTTACTCAATACGCAATGTCATGAAAATTGTACGGAATATAGAGAATGTAGTAACCCCCCTTGACACTGCGGGATATAACATGAAGCTAAAAAAGGAGGAGAGAAAAATTCATTAATTGTAATAAACTTTTCCCTCCTTTTTTTTCTCATATGCAAATTTTGCTCAATAATTTAATATGATAAAGTAATTAATAATAATATATACACATTAACATACATACCATCTCATTCAGTCTCGTAGCTATTTGGTAGAAAATCCTTACTAAGATTGTGTTTTCATAAGACATTATTGGCATAAGATCAGGATCTCCCATATATTGAATCCCAGTTGGTTTATTGCGAAGCTATAAGAAATATTTAGAATTAATAAATTATTATTAATATAATAGAACAATGAGTTTTCAATGTTTTGTTGTTTGATATTGAGTGTAAAATTATTATTTCTATAGTAATAGACAAAATCCGAGATTGTATAATGATAAATAACTGCTACATCTCAAGACTTAGGGTCAGGAAACTTACTAAATCTATTCTAATCTATAGTATGACAATTTTTGCGAGCTTAGTTTTAGATTTAGGTTAACCGAGCAAAGCCGCGCAGTGGCTGCTGGTGTAAAATATGTATGGACATAAATATTTAAAAAATTCCAAATATGTCAATGAAATTGAAAAATTATCTACAAATTGATGTAATGAAATACAATGTAATATATACGAGGGTGGACCGGTAAGTACTTAGCCTCATCGCCCGATGGCGTCACTATCGCAAAAAGAATTTACTCTCGTATAGAACCTTCTTGTAGATGACTAACCTCAAAATTTCAGTCGAATCGAACTTGTGGTTTTGTTTTCTCTGTTTAGAAGCGAGCGTGTCCATGGATTTTAGAAAAATGGAAAAAGAGCAATATCGGTCGGTGATTCGATTCTTGTTTTAGGGAAATCGCAAACCAAAGAGCAGTTGGATGCTGTGTACGGTGACTTTTCTCCTTTGATGGCGACCGTCAAAAATTGGTTCAACGAGTTTCAACGTGGTTGCACGTCGGTTTTTGATGAGCCACGTCCAGGTCCCGAAAACTGCTACCACGGAGGATATCGTGAAAAAAATCCACGATCTCGTATTGGCAGACCGCCGATTAAAGGTGCGCGAGATATCTGAGACAGTAGGTATCTCAAAAGACCGAGTGGGTTATATCCTGCATGAAATTTTGGGCAAGAGAAAGCTGTCGGCACGATGGGTGCCGCGTTTTGCTCACTCCGGACAATAAGCGCAACCGTGAGAGGACATCAGAGCAATGTTTGATTGAGGCTGTTTAAACGCAATCCAAAGGAGTTTTTGCATCGTTTTGTGACCGTCGACGAAACTTGGATCCACTGGTACACACCAGAGACCAAGGAACAGTCGAACCAGTGGACTTTACCAGGCGAACCTGCTCCGAAGAAGGCGAAGACTGTCCTATCGGCCGGAAAAGTGATGGCCACTGTTTTCTGGGATTCACAAGGTGTGATCTATATCGACTACCTGGCGAAGGGCAAAACAGCCTACTATGCTGAATTACTAAGCCGATTCGACGCTGAATTGAAGTAAAAACGGCTCCATTTGGCGAAGAAAAAAGGTGCTCTTCCACCATGACAACACACCGGCACACACCTCCGCCGTTGCCATGGAATTGGGCTACGAACTGCTGCCCCATCCACCGTATTCTCCAGATTTGGCCCCTTGCGACTTCTTTTTGTTTCCAAACTTGAAAAAGTCACTCGCTGGGCAGAAATTTGAGTCGAATGAGGAAGTCATCGCCGCCACGGAGACATATTCTTCACACCTCGAGAAAACTTATTTTTCAGACGGGTTAAAAAAGTTGGAGCATCGCTGGGTCAAGTGTATTAACCTTAAAGGAGACTATGTTGAGAAATAAATCGCCACTTCTCCAAAATTTTCGTTTTTTATTTGTAGGCTAACTAGTTATCTTACCCCCCTCGTATGTCCCCGTAAGATTATGAAAACGGTTAGTGTATAATCTTACTCGTCAATTTATAAACAATCCCAAAATTGTGAACTCTTTAAACGCTGGCCCTGATTGGTCGCTTTTACAGCAAAATCGACCAATACGCTTGTGACCACAGAGCTAAGAATCTAAAAAAGTGTCAATAAAATGTGTTTTTTTTATTATATAAAGTATATTGTATTGAGAATATATTGTTATAACATATATTCGAAAATTAAAAAATGAACAATTAAGTATTAAAATTATATACTGCCACTTTGGTATTTGCGTACCAACACTTCCACAGGTATACGGATATTTAAGTGCAGGTTCGATTAGGTAAGTTATTTTTAAACTTAAAAGTTTCTAACCTAACCTGCACTTAAAAATTGCCTTATCTGTAGCTGCAGTGGCGTTAGTACATAAATAATATTTTTTACTAACTACATATTTTGAGCCTCCT
>DWGR01002079.1:0-14438 GCA_018247715.1 Heliconius burneyi
CTTTGCCAGCTTTGCAAATGAAACAGATTTCAGGTATGATTGAGATTGGATGGGTGGTTCTGTCTGGAAGAGGGTGGGGGTATTTTATTTTAAATGGTATTTTCAATATTCTAACGTGTAGTAAAATAAAATTGGTTTGGCAAAATTTGAGATTACTATTAGTTATTATGAAATTGTTTATTTCTAAATAAAATTTTGAATTTGATATTATAAATACATAAAAAAATGTTTCTTTTGTTTTCAGGGGTTGTTCAAGGGTTTTGGAATGATTATGATACCTATACGTATGTGATCGTTAATATTTAAGTCTTTATTTAAAAACGATTTCTTTATTTATTTAAAAAAATGAGCTTTCAACATTCATTTATAACTAACAATATATAAATTTATTACAACTACATTCGCCTTGCCTGTTCCAATTTTTTAGCTTAAGTGAAGTAAAAAGATGTACATTACTAAGAATTACATAACATAGTTGTCTAATAAAACAGTTTAGTGTAAGTGCAACAGGCGAGAAAACTTTAAACTCCCAGCACGCCCGGGACGCTCGTTTCAGAGCAATTGATTAAACATTATTAAGAACACTCTTTCTAACTATTTATCTTTATTTTTTTTCAGTACCGTGGGTAAGAAAATTTGTAAATTGATAGCTTCAGAAAAGATAGAAAACGTTCTAAGTCTTAAATAAAACATAATTGTGGGATATTTGCATTTCTACGCTCTGGAAAACCATTCATTAGACGAAAAACGAAGAGCAGGGTATCCTATAACCAGAGCAAGGAGACCGTCGTGGCCCAGAGGTACAAGCGTGTAGCTGTAAATGCAACGATAGTGGATTCAATTGCCGCAATATTAAGTTTTTAATAGAAGTAAAGGGAGATTGATTTAGTTCCAACATCTTAATAGCTAACGGAGTATCTTAGCCCTAGGTTCTCTCTGTCGACATTGCTATGCGCGGGATACAGCGTGAAGCTTAAAAAAAGTATTTATATACACTTAAAGATTAAGCTAAATTATTAATTAATTTTAGTTGTTTTGAGATGCAATCTAAACGACAACGAGCAAAAAATAATCTCTCTTTGCGTAGATTAATTTCGTTGACTAATTTTCAGTAACTGTTTGTTTTTAATTTAAAACAAAAAAAAATACTGTCCCTTCTTAATTATCTCGTAAAAACTTTAAATTTTAACACAAAATTTTACTTAACAGTACAGGCATTTTAAATATAAAAGTTATTATCGGTTCTAAAAGCTCGCATTATTAGTTTAATGGATACCTCATTATTGTGATAGCATAATTCCTAAGTATAAAGACTGTCTGTAAAGTAGTAGTGTAGTTATACTTATATAAATGAAGAATTAGACTTGTGTAGTTATTCTAAATTTCTAAGATATTTTTTAATAAAATCAAAATAAATCAGCTTCACGCTGTATCCCGCACACAGCAGGGTAGGCCAAAGGAACCTAGTATTAAGACACTTCGTTCCCCACTTTCTGCCGAATTCTGGAGTCATTGCGTGTTGAGTGGCAGAACTCAACGCCGCGCTTTGCCTCCACACCAGAATAAAGAAATGGAAACATAAACGTAAATAAATATTTCACTTCCTCGAGTGGGGATCGAACCCACAACTTGATGCTTACATTCATACGATTGTATATTAACTTAAGTTGTATTAATTTTATATTTATTTCAAATACAATATTTAAAAAAAATAACCAATATATCTACTACTATCAGTAAAATCCTCTCGATCTGTTGTAATAGGCGTTAAAGCCGAGTCGCCACAAATCTTTGAGATGGGCACCGTTTACTTAAACGAAATGACTTCATACAAACACGAACACATAAAATTGTTACTACAAAAGTATTTAATCAACGGCGTAGTATGATGAGAATGTAAGTACACTGCTTAGAAAGTATTTTTCTAATAAGATGTATACAGTCTTATAATTTATTTTATAATATTATTTTAACTACTAAAATAGTAGAATTCTATTTATACTATGATGGAAACCATTTACCTGTCTGGCAAGGCATCTCGCTCTGGTGTCGAGTCAAAGCGAGATGGTTCTGCTACTCAATACGCAATATCTCTAAAATATGGCGGAAAGTAGAGAGTGTCTTAACACTAGGTTCCCTCTGCCTAAACTGCTGTGTGCGGGATACAGCGTGAAGTTGATTTGATTTATTTTACATATTGATAGCATACACGATACTACTTTAGTTTACAAATAATAGGTACACACACACAAACACACACACCTACACACGCACACATACACAGGTAATAATAATCAGTGCATTATGTATATGTTAAAGCTTAGGAAGTGAATCCCTTAGAAATATTTCGTGTTATCCGAAGAATTGATTTCAAATTGTTTGCGACAAGTTTCTTTTGATTTGTATGTAGAGGAAATAAGAGAATGATGGAATGGAGTTTGATAGGTTTTGTATTTCCGTAAATCTCTTTACACATGATATAGTATGACAAGTTTAAGATATTCGGTTAATATGATGCTGTGTACATATACACATTTTTTTGTGTTTTAATGTATGTTGTTTCTTTAAGCAAAATATATAAAAATTAGTGGACCCGGACGCAGCTTCGCCCGCTTGAACTATACGAATATTTATTAAATATATTTATAAAATTATTTTCAGTTTTCAATAGACTTAGTAAACCTTAATAATCAAAATCAGATAAAAAGAATAATAAGTGGAGACTTATTATAAAAAAAATCTGAGTAATTGAAATGTACAAACAAAAGAAGTAAAGTAAACAAAATTCTAAATAATAGAAAAAGTACCTAAAGTTTTTAAACATATTTCTATATTAAACAAAATGCGACATTTATATTCCGCATCTCAGCTCAGAATTTCTCGAATTTTGACAGAAATCAGAGAACAGACTATCTTGAAACTCTGCCCACCCCTTTATATGGGAGACAGCGTGATACTGAAAAAAAAGGGATAAACTCACCAAAAATAATTTAAATATTTGTATCATTATAAGTAAATTATATAAAAATATAATACTGTAGAATTCTTAGATGAACCTATTTTCAATGAAAGTTTAAGACGTTATAATTTTATTTCGACTCATCATCTTTAGAATTGCGCATAAAAACAAGTTAAGAACTTTTAAAGACGTGTTTATAACTTTGCTCAAGCCACTAAAACTTTGAGAATGACGCGAATTTTTATGCTTACTCAAATTTTATCACAACAATGACTTTATAAAACATATGGCAGTATAGAGTCCAGTATAGAGTGCAGTACAGAGTCCAATATAGAGTCCAGTATAGAGTCCAATATAGGGTAGTAAATAAAAACCGTATGCTATGCATAGGTTCAATTAGCCAAGTAATGATTTCCATAATAATAAATAATTTTCATTCAACGAAATAATTCTTTATTGTTTTAAAAAAAACAACGTAATTGAAACAATATAACCTATTGTTAAAATATTAATGTAAATGCGAGTGCTATAAGTTATTAAAATCCAAAGAAAGTACGTTATGTTCATTATAAATCTCTTTCCAAATCGCGGTGTTGAGGTACGCCACTTAACTTGCAATGTCAGAGAATTCGTCGGAAATTGGGAAATGGAAGTCTTTTTAATTTGAACAGAATTTCTTACCACTTGGCTCCTAGGTTGCCTCTGCCTATCCCGCCATGAGCAGGGTACACCGTGAAGCTAAAAATATCTTTCTAAAGCATATTAAAAGTCGAAAAATAAAGTACAGATATTATGAGAACGTTAAGTGGCCAAAAATCAAAAAGTCTAAATACAATTCGTTTGATGGAATGCAAAATGTATTAGTGAGGTGGGCGGCCAGTAGTATATAAGGGTTGCGCTGGGCGGGCGGCGGCATAACACTTGTTGCCCTCTTCGAGCCTGGTCGCTGAAGCCTACATAGCAAGGTAAGAAAGTTTCATTTTTTTTAAAAGATAAATACTTAGACAAAATAGATTTATTTTACAAGTTAGTTTTACCATTTAATATGATTATTATAAGTAAAGTAAAGTTTTAAATTTCTTTTTTCTATTAAATACAAAATTACATTTTCGTATTCTAATGTATACATGAAATATTTTTTTATTTTATTAGAAATAAAAGTGCAATAAAAGTTAAAGTTTGTAAGCTGACTTTTAAAGCGCACTACAGCAACCAGTTTAAAGTTGTAGAGCTAGATAATTACGCAATAATTTCTAGTTTTTCTCCTTAATTAAAAATTTAAAAAAGGTGTTTTTTTAATTTATATTTTGTTCAAATATAATTTACATTTATGAAATTTTATAAGATATTTTATTACAATAATAAGTATTTTTCGTATAGGAAAACTGTGCATAATTATAATAGTAGTATAAAGATACTATAAATTTTATATCAAGCGCATATAGCGCATACAGCGCTCCTCTTTGTTTCGCTGTAGTCGAGTAAAAATATGATTTGCAAATCATAAAACGTTAAAAAAGGCGAGAAATAAAACAGATAAGCTCATTTAAAATAAAAACTTTATCAAATAATTCAAATCGCTAAGGTTCTCCTTTGCTTGTTTTTCTACTCAAGCGTGTTTAATTTTTAAGTCACTGAAGAACTTTTAATAATTCACGAAAAGAAGCCAAGTAAAACAATAAAATATAAATGTTTACTTAGAAGATGGACGTATTCAATTTAAGCATTCACCAACTTTGTGATCACCCAAGTAATGATATAAAGGTTGTCGTTTCTTTTACATTCCTTAATATATTTAAAAAATATTTTCTTCATTTAACAACTATGTAGCTATACAATAATATAAAGTAGTTTCATTAGGTAAAGCGCGGCGTTAAGTACCACAAATCAACATGCAATGCCTCCAGTATTCGGCGAAAAGTGGGAAACAGAAGTGTCTTAATGTGAATGAAGTGTTATAGCGGGATACAGCGTGAAAAAAAAGTAGTTTCATATTAAGATTTATATCTTGAACTAAGTATTAAAACAATTTAATTAAATAATATAGAAAAATATAGTACATAGATATATAGCCGTGACGTTAAGACAGAGTAGTAGATAAATAGGGTGTAAAATAAACTCAACTCAACACACAAAGAATTGAAAGCTTTGGTCATCTAATAACAAATTATTTAGATTTTTAAAATCCATTCATTTATTCATTTAAACGATTTGAAAAACATATTCATTTCAGAATAGAAACAAAAGAAAATAATAGAAGGCTCCTCAATATTAAGCTATGTATATATAATATTGAACTCGTGATTCTAATTATTATTAATAATTTACTTTTATATACATATATATATTTATTTATTTTTTTTTATTAAAAAAAAAATTATTTAAAAAGCATTTAGTTAAACGCAGTAGAGGCGCTTAAAAGATATTTGATTCATTCAATCTAAGATTAATTTTTATATTAGGCAAATCTGCGCAAAAACTCGCGAAGGGTACCATTCCCAACCCGCTATTATCACATTACGTGGCGGCAGTAACCATTAAATTAGGACATTATAATTTGATCTTTCGGCCGTTTAATCGTGGACTGTGATGTCATGTCAAATTTTTTTTAGCTTCACGCTGTATCCCGCACATAGCAGGGTTGGTGGAAGGAACCCGGTAACCTAGTGTTAAGATACTATTCAAAATAAAATTAATCAACTTGATCATATATTTTGTCGGTGAACTGATTGATCGAGACACTTTTAGATTGTTGGTTGGTTCTCTCTGCCAAGAGGAATACAGCGTATAGATGATGTTTTTTTCCATTATTTCATATTAAACTCATACCCTGATTCTATACTATTTAATAGTATTGAAAATATATTTTGATAATTATTCCATAGTGTGTAAATTGAAATTACAAATACTGGACTAACTAGAGATAATCCAGCTTTGTTACGATTATATATATACAACATGAAGGTTAAAATAATTTATTTTGCAAATAAATAAGGATTAAACACTCTTTATCTTTTTTGCAATGAAATAGTCCTTGATATATGTAGGCGTATGATTACTTTATCAGATAATTAGAACAAGAATTTGAAGTATTGACTATCGCGTATCGGTGCTAAAACAATATGAACATTCATTAACTGTGATATGAAAGCCGTCTGGAACAGTGATCAAAGATTATAATGTCTATGTGGAAAATAAGGTAAAATATTAGTATTAAAAACACAAGGTTAAGTGCGAGTCAGAATAATCCAATCAAATTTTTTATAAAGTACACAATATGCTTAAATTTTTCATGTTAATTAAATTTATATTTGAGTGGCCCCATCCTCATTGGAGGATATTAAATATTTACTTAAATTTACTCTTTAATTTTGCGCTCTGATATCAAGGTAAAAGCGCAGCGTTGTGTTCCGCCACACAACATGCAACGCCTGCAGAATTCAGCGGTAAATGGGAAACGAAGTGTCTTATCGCTAATAGGTTCCCTTTGTCTACCCTGCTGTGAGCGGGATACAGCGTGAAGCTGATTTAATTTTTAATTTTACTTTACTGTATTCTACGGTTAAACTTTGCGGATCTACGAAATATGAACATATACTTGCTTATTTAATAAAGTGCTTCATGAAATATTTATTATTCTGTTTTCATTTTACACTCTCAATAAGACATATTCAATTCGAATATTGAAAACGGTTTCTACAAAAAACAAAATTGTCAAAACACAAGGGTATAATAAAAACGTTAAATTTAATAGCCTTTATCGTATATTCTCACATACAAATATTTGTTGTTAAAAAATTTAAAGGAATTTCTTTACTTTTAAAAGAAGAGTTGGTTATAAGATTTAATGCCACGCAATCAACAAACGTACGATACCTTTTAATCTTCTTATATTTTAGTAACTATATTTAAAAATCTATAATAATTACTAAATATATTAAGAAAAGTAGTAAAATAAAATAATGTTTATAAAAAAGATATATAGAATAAGTAAAATAATATTATAAATAAACTAAAATAATTATACTATCACTATTTCATGAAAGCTTTGCAAACACTAATCTTTGTTAGTGAGAACAGCTTAAGTCGGTAAAGCAGACTTATTATACGCTTAAGCAAACTTTTACTTGAGTTCTCACTATTATCATACACTAGTCTCTCGCGACTTTGTCCGCTTGTAGGTGTACTATACAATAATTTATTTTCTCATATAAATTACTTTCGTGATCTAATAATGTTAATATTTAAAAGACAGTTTTCATTAATAGCTAAAGTTTCAGAAATTAAATCAAATATTAATTTTGTAGGAATGTTGTCGCACGCAATTGTTTATATTTATATATACTTTTTTATTTATAAGCCAATTGGAATAAAACACACAACATGTTAAGCTTGCGAAAATATATTAGTGAAAATTGCATTTACATCATTGAAGCCGTTTCTGAGATTAGCGTGAACAAACGCATAAATTAAAAGACAAACCGACAAACAAACAAAAAAAATCATTTTTTGGTTTCTATTACACTAATAAATGCCCCTATAATACATCTTCTCATATATTTCCCATGTACAGATATAGATGAGTTACAGTTTTATATATAAGTTTAGATATATAATTGTACAGAACACACAACTTATAAATATATATATATATATATATATATATATATATAGCAATTCTGATTTCATACATCTATACCTTCTTGTTATATTGAATCAAGCTATTGAGTATGGTGATAAGCGAAGACAGACGAATAGTGACAAATTGACAGAAAGTATGAAGGTGGCATAATATATATAATTCTAGATAAATGATGTAAATTATTAATAGATAGTTTTTCTTGCACACGCCCTCGTGTCCTAGTTAAGTTTGTATTGATTATATTGTGATTGATTGGTTTCTTGATTTAGTGTTGGACACGAAGTGTCACAGTACTGTAGAGATGTTACTTTTGTCTTATTTTAACCCAAATTTTGTGATTGGTGGTGAATTTGGAAAGTAAGTGATTATCGGTCGCATCCCTATTCAAGAGGAAATTTAAGTTTAATTTTTTCAGTATCCGACTCCTTACATGCAATAGATCTAAAATCTTAAATTAAATCACTTAATTTAAGGCACCGCACGGTGTTTTGGGAGTAGAGAGAAGCGGTAATATGTGAGAGTGTCTCAATATTCTTAATATACTTGTAGGTTGGGAGTTAAAGAAATTAATTACTAATAAAATAATACTTGTTAGATTATATACAGGATTATATTATTCACAATATTAAATACTAACTATGATTTTAACAAATTAAAAGTTTCCAAAGCTTCAAAATTCTTTTTACGCAAATTATTTAATACACTGGATGAAAATTTTATATATAACATTTTACACTTTAAATCTTAGAGATTCTCTCTTACAGGAAGAAACAGATATATTATAAATATAACTAACTGTTCATATACTACTATATACAAATATTAAAACTATAGCGAAAATTTCAATAGGCTAGAAAATAAAAATATATAACATTCAGAATTCGTTTACGTTAATTATGCGTCATCATCTCCCGTAACCGTAAATGAGACTTTTAAGTCAAATTTGCAAACATATGTAACCGGGGTCTTAATTCTAGATATAAATCTAATGTGTTACATTTCATTTGGGCTTACGGTCTCATCTTAAATGACTGCAGATTCTTTATACAATACATTTCTTGTCATAAGGCCGTCGTAACTAAAAACACGACGGTTGTCGGTTCAATTCCCATTCAGTGGAATTAATTATTTTCATTCGTTCTGATAACAAGACAATACCATTGAACATTCAATGTCTCGAAAATTATGCGGAAAGTGGGGGACAGACTGTCTTAAGACAAGGTTTCCCCTGCCTACCCTGCTATATACAGAATACAGACTAAATATAGTAAAATAAATTTCTTAAATCGGCTTTAAAGTTTAATTTATCTTCACCTTCACGCATTTACTGTACGATGCGGAGGAGTGAAATGTCACTTGGTTTTACACTTTTCGCTAATTTCAAAGTCATTATAAATGTTAGGTTAAGCCTTACATTTAATCAGATTAGGTCAATTGGAATGTTTTTAATACGAATGTTATTCCAATGCGCCTCATGATTATCAAATAGGTATTATACTATTGGTATTTATTTCCTATATTGAGCTTAAAATAGTAACAAATTAAAAGAATATTTTATTATTTAGTCTCGACAAGTAGATTATTGATTCAATAGTAAGAAAAAAATTATTTATTATACGAATGTAATGAAACTTTCTATTTCCACAATATCATATAGAATCGTATACACCCATGAAATTTGAATAGGCCTGTGACTATCGGAACCTGTTGTCGCGTCAATTCCTGTTATCTTAAAGGCCTCACGCCCATTGACAATGTGCTATCGGCTGCCATAAGAATATGAGAAGGCATTTTATTGTTATTCATTTTTCTTTTATGTTAAGATATACTCACTGGTTATTCGATATTTTTATTCAATAATAATTTTACTTTTGTGTATGTCCATTTTCACTTTTTACACTTTGTACAATGGCTAAATAAATCAGTAAAAATAAGTTTTATTGCTTCGTTTGTGCTATAATATTGTAGTTATATGATAGAAAATCGAACCTGGGTCCTGTTTACATTCGTGGTAAGTTTTACCATTACTTAAATTATAATAATAAAAAACAAATAAACAAGGGTGAAAAGAAAACCAAAATGAAACGAACTATTATATAAAATGCTGAATATGTAAGCTTGAATTATGCAAAAGGTTTCGGCGAGACTCTTTAGAATATTCTTAATACTCACTGTATAATTGTGTATGTAAATATTCGATCCCCTGCGGTTCTTTTAGAAATTATAATATACAAGATCTAAAATTGTTTTAGCAATTCAAATTATATGAAATAGGTAAATGTACATAACTTAACACTGTACATTACTCTTAAACAAATTTGGATAAAGTATCAACAATACATGTCTTCATTTTATTCGCCTTTTATACTACATATCAGTTTAAATAGATTAATATCTTAAGTTATTTTTAACTGATGGCAAAAAATATACAAATTATTAACTTTCTTTAACAAATAGTATAGTAAATATCCATACAATAATATCCAATCCAAGGTCATTAAGCGGTCATATAATCTGCGAATTAATTTCACACAGCCCTCCATCCATCGGGAATGGTCATGCTATATAAATACGCAGGCGTGAAATTGACGCGACCGTCCAGAACACACGGTGAATTGGCCACCGGAGCGTTTGAGTGCAGTAATTATATTCGCTGAGTGCACACTGAATACGTCATCACGTAAGAATTCATTTAGAGAAGTCAGTGAAAGTAAAAAAAAATTAAATATTTTTTTTCCCAGCTTCACGCTGTGTCCCGTATTTGGAAGGATATGCAGAGGGAGTCTAGTTAAGATATACCCTTTCCGACTTTCCGCTCAATCTTAGAGCGCGCCACGCTTTTGCCTCGACACCAGAGCTTAAAAAAGAAAAAAATAAAAAATCATTTTCTCGAGTTCGAACCCACAACCTGTCACGTTTATAGTCATACATTTGTGCTATTGTGCTACGACCGTTCTCATCGGTAACTATACTTACTGATGAGACCGATTTCGTAGCACAATATATATACAATTCGTGAAATGGAAAGTCTATTCATAATTTTATGAAAACGATGAAGCTTTTTAGATCGAAGTTTGATTTCTTTATAAAATGTGTCGCACAAAAACATACGAGAGTAAATCAAAACGTCGTGCTTAGTATATAACATGTAAATTCAACAAGTATCTGGGAAACATAAATCAACTTTTCAATTTATCTACAAAACGAACGTATATGTGTCCCCCAATACCTGTCATTTACATTATAAAATTTTCGCGTTAACTTCTCAGGGGACCTGTGCTCCCTTTTACCAATTGCTTCTCTATTCGTATATACGAAATGGGCTTTCGAAAATATTAATTTTCAACGTTATTGGAAAAGTTGACTACGGACTGATTAAAGAAAGTTTGTAAAAATAACCAAATTATAATAACACAGAACAGAATAATGGAAAAAGTCCGTGTCAGCCATTATATTTCGAAATATTCTTCCTTCGTAGAATAAGAAACAAAACTCTGGTACAACGTTGAAGTAAATTTTGCTACACCCAAAAGTAATCCAAATGTTATAAAAGAAAAATGTAAGTATTATTAAAATAATGTTCTTTATACTCAAGAGGTCGGCTAAAAAATAACTAACCGGGGCTTAGCGGATAAGTATTACGTAAACAACTTTGTTAAGGTTCTTTGTGAAACATCGAATCTTCAATAATTATTTAACACTCATATAATCAATTAAGGAAATTACAGACACAAGGGAACAAAACATGATCAAAGTAACCTGAAATTGATCAAAGTAAAATTTACAATCTTTCTAACTTTATGTTTGGTAATTACAAATTTATAACATTCAACGAAACAATAAATATTTATATTTCTTCTATTCTTGTTTGATTTACTAGTTAATTTAAACTCTAGGTAAGAATGATGGACCTATTATATAAATTTATTTTTCTTTGTTGGTACTCGGCCGATCTAGCCGCAAATTACTTGTTATTTATACCGACTTCTTTTTCTCTTTCGTATAATAAAACATGTTAGGCCACACCTCACGCTGAGGAGATTTGTAAAGTTTTCGCTAGCTATATTTTCTTTTTTCCTGAAAATAATTCCATTATTAATATTATTATGGGGTTATAATAAAAATATATTTATTATAGATTTATTTATGTATATATTTTATACTTTGCGGAATAGGTAAAAAAATATCAGGGTCAATCTAGCACACTCCTACTAAGCTTCATACGTCAGTAAAAATATTATTTATACTCATATATATATATTTATAAATAAAAATTATTGAATAGAATTGATTTCAATACGCTTACTTTCCGTTTGTGGTTTTTTTTAATGTTAATATAAGTAGAAAGAGGCCATTCGTGGCGCAGAGGCATATGCGTGTAACTTTTACAGTCACACGCATATGTCTCGCGACAGTATGGGTAGGTTTTGTAGGTTCGATTCGCATTGGAGTAAATGAGATATATATTATATTTTAATTCCTTCCTTGCTTAAACCACTTCCCTAAGAAGTACGGAACGGAGTATCTTAACACTAGGCTCTCTCTGCCTACCCTGCTAAAGCGTGAAGTTGATTTTTTTTAATATAATAACTTGAATGTTTTCATGTTGTGGTTTAGTTATATAGAAAATAACATTTCGTAAGTAAATTCCTCTATTTATATATAACTCTCCAACAAGGTATCTCAGTTATGCCTTTGTGACTCTCACAAAAGGACGTGGCATGTCTCTTTGCCAAATTGTACTAAAAATAGACGACATTTACTATTACCACACTTCCTCATAACTTCACATGAGGCCGTCGTGGCGCAAAGGAACGAGAGTGTGATAGCAAACTCGACGGTTGTAGATTCGGTTTCCATAAAAATTAATATTTTCACTTCTGCTAGGTGAGGGATAAAGCGTGAAGCTCATAATTAAGGTATCCATTATTTGTGATTAAATTAATATCTGAGCGAGTTTACGATATATAGACCCTTTTAATCCTTATTGTTTTTTTTATATATGCATGCAAATATGTTGAAGACGGAAAGCATCATGACACATAAAATAGTGTAATGTACTTATAAGGAAATGTATAAAAATTTGAACGTAACGGAATTTGAACCCGCCTCTTGGAAGCCGTCCAAGCGAACCACTAAAGCATACATTTTTAATATTATTAAAGTATTATTCCACGCATAGGAAAGAAAAAAAATACTAAGACAATAAAAACGTATAAAAATTTAAATAATTGCATAATTTTGTATAATTTTAATAAATTTTCTTTACGATTGTATCTTGAATATTTTGTAATGTAAGCCTGACACTGTCTTTAAAATATGTCTGTCTAATACCTAGTAAGTCAAGTTTAATTTAAATGACCAAACTAATTTGAATATCATTTCACCGATTTACTGTCAATCGAAAATACCGAAATATCGACACTCCGACGCCATCACAGAGGATTTGTGTGATTTAACTTCGAAACTCGTGAAACTAGGCTCCTGTATTATAATTCCTTTAATACATGTTATTTATGTATATATATAAATAAAGAATATTAAAATTAAGATAAGTTCATTTATTTATTAAATTCCTGTAAATAAGAAAATATTTTTAATATCCTAATATTTCTTTCTACGAGTACGTTACAATATTTTTATTGCATAAAATGTAATGAATATGTTACATTGAAATTCTGGGTATTAAATAAATGGCTTATCTTAGTTTAATACTGAACTAAGCCACGCTAAGGTTTTTAATAGAAAAATAATTATTTAATACGATTTAAGGCACATGAAAATTTTTAAAAATGTAAAAAAATCGTACGTTACTAACTCGTAATACAATTTCCAAAATCAAAACAAAATTATCTATTTACAATACGGGATACAATAAAAAAAACCACAAAGTGATACCAACATAAAATTCAAATCAGATTTTCCTATATTGTCTTTATAAGTCTTAATACTGAAGCATTTTCGATTACTGGTATGCGCGCGGAGCTTCCGTTCAGCCAAAACACATTTAGCTTTAAAAATACATTTTCTTACCTATAACACTTGCTAAACCGATTTTCGTATGTACTATATAATTTTTACGTCATTTTCAAGTAGCGTATGGGGAACGGTAAGCTGTCACATCTCCACCTTAATCTCTTTACATGAAACAATGTTGTACTCATATTTTTTATCTTTTTTGTAATTTTTAGAAAGAGTAAGCTCAATTTTATGAATAAATAAAGGGTCTGGTTTCTATTGGGGTGATTTTTATGACAGAATATTTACGCTTATGTTATAATGTTTTTGGATGATGGAGAAGTTGTGAATGGAATATGTTATATTTTACTTATTTTACATTTTTTTTATAAGTTATCTGTATTTTTTATAATATATATAAAAAAAATAGATATAATTGTCCCCAAGAAATTTTTAATAGGAATTTCTTAAAAAGATTATTTTAAATGACTATCAAGTATACGTCACTCAGGAAAAATCTTCAGTAGAGAAGCAAAAATGATCCCTTAACAGTTTATCTAGGTAATTATCTCTAAGCCAAGACGCTTACAGCATAAATTTACCGAGCGACGAACGGACGGACGACTGATAAATTGAAAACGGTTAACAGCCGCTTAAAATTCATAATTTGGAAAAATTAAACGGAAAAATTGTTTTAGTGCAAATTAATACTAGTACTTTATTTCAATATTTTTCATGAAATTTGATGGTTCATTCATAAAATCTGTTAGCGTAGAAAATTGAAAATAATGTGTTTTTATAAATCAAAATCGTAATTCTTTGAGTAAAACATGAGACAGCTGCCGTGTCTAGGGTGAAAGCCATAAGTCGAGGTGTTAA
>DWGR01002080.1:0-14436 GCA_018247715.1 Heliconius burneyi
ACTGCTCCAAGCTCCACAACATCTAAAAGGTAAGATAACATTACTATTACTACCATCCACTTCTGATGTTTGTTCGATACGATAACCCTCTTATTTTTCATTCCGTGAATTATTTAATTTATCTTTACTTATTCTTTATTATCGTTTTTCTAACACGTGCGTGACACGAAATACAGGTATGGAAAAAAATCGTGAAATGAAAAAAAAATCCTACTTCCAAATTGTTGAGGCATCTGGATAAATTTTTTTAGCTCCGGGTTTGAAATATTTTACCCTATATGCAGTTTCAGTAAAAGAAGCGCTGCCTCTTCCACCCTGTATAATTCTTTTGGTTTGATATACATTTGTAGGCTATTTATTTGTAATATATGAATCCAAATCTCCATATCAATTTTACCCAACGAAAACAAGAAAAAAAAACAAAGATGTACTTCCCTTTGTCATAAGTCACTGCAGCTTTTGAGACATGGCAACTGCGATTTAAAATAATAGTTTGTAACAAAATTCGTACAATAATGTGCACAGCGAGTACATTGCGCATTTTGTGCGGAAATGAAATAATGTGTTTTGGCATGAACAGTAACGTGATAGTGGTCGCTGGGGTACACTCGTTATAGAATCATTAATTTTAAATGATAAACTACTTTGCTAACTTACAATAGCGTTTCTGTTTTTATGTTAGGTTGTTGTTATAAATTACCATTCACAACAAATGGCTTCATTAAAATCGAACTCGGAACCTGTCGCGTTTACAGTCACACTGTGTGCCCCTGCGCCACCACTGGTCTCATAAACATATTATCTAATATTCTTACTATCGTTTTATCGTTTTATTGTCCCAAAGATATTAAAGGTGATAAAAATGTGTACGTAATACGTGATCCTTGCTCTGACTTTACTTGATCTTTTATTGAACGAAAGAGCCGAGCTCGTCATTAAATTATCCGCCCTTAAATAAATGTTCAATTTGATGTGATTCCGATACAATCAAGACTCTTCTATTCCTCACTTTCCAACAAATTCTGTATTCTGGATGCATACTTGCTTGCAGGCTTGTTGAGTGGGCAACACTGCACTTTGCCTCGTCACCAGAGCGAATTTGAATCTATACATGAATGCACGTAAGCAAAAGGAAGCTAGTACTTGTACCACCTAATAGAGAATGGAGTGGATTAATACTAGGTTCCTTTTCCTAACAAAATGAAGTAATGTCTCAAAATTCAAGCAAAAAGTCTTTACATTTCTTTCGCTTTGCGTATTTGTTTTCTGGTGGACCAAAGTTTTTTTGACCTGGAATGGTCTTTACACTTTCCTTCATGTGAGAGAAGGTAGAATAGCTCACCCCTCCTTACTCACTGAAAAATTGTAAAATACATTTTTTTTATTTCCAAAAATATCTAAATATGTTTTATTTTATTCAAAGGATACAGAAACGAAAAGGACACTAAAGATGGATGCAGTGTAGCATAAATTACCTCGCAACGCACTACCCTTTTCATGTTGAAGCCTCTTATCATATCAGAGCAGGCGGTGCTCTCCACACGAGTTCTATTATATATCCAAGATCTATTAATATAGTTTTAAATATAAGTTTTAAACTAACTATGTCTGTATTTTTCGTTATTAATTACGCTATTTTACTAGTAAAATGTTGTTAAATTCTACATTTAGAATTCATCAATTATATTTACATGTGGGGAACCTGGCGATAAGACACTATTCCTATTAAGATATTTCCGTTCCACACTTCTCGTCGAACTCAACCCCGCGCTTAACACTAAAAAATGACTGTTTGATAAAAATAAATGTTAATAGTTAAATATAAATGAAGAGATAAACAAAACAACTACAATAAATATTCCCAATACTTTGACCGATATAGAAGTTAAAGAGACATATTATTCAAAAGATAATAAAATTAGTAAAACCATTGCCCCTACAATAAGTGTTCATATCGGCCGCTACGCGCCAGTCACCGTGGTTTTACAATTTGCATATTTACAACTTTAATTTTCAGGAAAATGGTTTGCTTTGTAAAGGTGAACTACTAAAATATGGTGTAATGCATATACTTTATTGATGAAATGGCTATATATAAAATATTTAAAAAAAACGCTTCACGCTGTATCCCGCACACAGCAGGTTAGACCGACGGAACATTTTGTGGCGGAATTCAACGCCGGGCTTATAATTTAAATATTGGCCTCATATAAAATACTATAAAAGCGTAAGCTTTATTTAAATATTCATTTACAAAAACAACGTTTTTTTTTTAATTTGATCTGTCTGTTTGTTTACTCTAATCTCAGTAAAAGCTAAGCCGATTTAATTGTACTTTTCACAATTGTATTTTAGCGAGCTTCCAATAACATTTAGCGTTTGTTTTATTTCAATAGGGTTTATAAATAAAAATCTCATTAAGGAAATAATGTTGTTTGATGAAATTATATTATTATTAGAAAACGAAAGTAATATAGATTAATAAATTTAGAATTATCTTTTTCAAGCGGGCAAAGCTGCGAGGGGGTATACATAGTATAAAGGCACTCAGACTATTTGGCAAAACTTTTGCTTCACAAAGAGACGCCACGCCACGTTTGTTTCCAGATGTCCAGTTTAGACCCTTCAACCTTCACTGATTCGACTGAATCCATACTTACATAATTAATTGTTCTGGGTTCAAAGGACACCTTGAAAAAGGAAACTTAAAAAAAATCACATATTTTCTTTATAATTAAATAAGAATACCGGTTCACGCTGTATCTCGCACACAACAAGGTAGGCAGAGGGAACCTAGTGTTAAGACACTCCGTTCCCCACTTTTCATTTCCGGCAAATTCGTAGAGACATTGTGTGTTGAGTAGCGGAACTCAACGCCACGCTTTAGTTGGAGACCAGAGAGAAGAAATATAAACATAAATTTCTATAAATATTTAATTTCGAGTGAGGTATGAACCTAAACCAGTATTTTGAGCCCCTGCGCCACAACATACATGCGCCACATCACAGAGACAACAATATCGTATTACAACTATGTGTCACCTAAAGATAATCTTGCCCCAAGTAAGAGTCATTACTCCCAAAGAAAGCGACCACAATCAATTAAGGAATAAGATGATAAATTATAAAGCGGACAAAGACTGATGACCATAATGACACGTTTCATTAAACGAGCGATCAAACGAGACAATGGCCAGCTACAATTGCTGTCACCGAACGGAACACAGATGTAACAACAGATGTTGAAGTAAGAGCTCAAGGGATATGATGTTTTTATATTATTTAAATGTTACAAATTTGTAATGAAACTCGGTACCTATAGGAGAACGAAATCATTACACAAACAGTATAGTAATCTATTTTTTTAGCTTCGCGCTGCTACAGCAGGGTAAGCAAAGGGAGCCTAATATTAAGATTTTCCATTTTGCGCTGAATTCTGGAGGCAAAGCGCGGCGTTGGGTTTCGCAACTCAACGCGCAATGCCTCCAAAATTTGGCTGAAAGTGGGGAACGGAGTGTCTTAACACTAGATTCCCTCTGCCTAACCTGCTGTATGCGGGATACTGCGTGAAGCTGATTATATATACTTTGTTCCGCCAATGAACACGCAATGCTTCTGGAATCAGGCAAAAGGTCAGAAGTGGAGTGCTTAATGCCACATGCGGGATACAATGTGAAGATAATAAAAAATTATAACTAGCTTTTACTTGTGGTTTTCTCTCTGTAGTTCAACAGAAATCATTGAGAGTGGTGTATATACATGACATTTTCTAGATGCCCCGGGTAACCCAGACACAGCAAATTGTTCCTGATATTACTGTATACAACCAAACAAACTCTTCAGGTTTGCAATATTAGAATAAAAAAGGAAATCAAATAACAAATAGTTTCCAAGACTTAGAACTAGTTTGGGGTAAAAATAGATTAAACTACGAGGTGTGGATCTTGCACACGTGTTATGTTCCCTTGATATCTTTGTCGCCTACTCTTCATAAAATACTCTTGAAAATAATATATATATTTTTTATTTTCAAGCCTTTATTTTTTTATAAAGATGTACAGCAGATATATACAGCGAATTAAAAATAATGTGGGTACGTTATTTAACATTAATCGTAGAAAATACAAAAACATACAATTCAGAAAAACAATTACAGAATTTACGAATAGAGCCAAGAAAAAGGTGATTATAAAGATGCGAAACCGCAAAAACTTTCCAAAACATCCGGGAAATATATTCGTAATCAGGCTATTTCCATATCTGATATCCAACGGAAAGTAAAAATACTGATTTAATTTTTTTAAACTGCTTTAAAACCAATCTTTATGTTATTTTTAGCTGACAATTTTTTGTTTTTTGTTGTGCTGTATAATAGGTACAATACCGTATTTTTTTCAGCTTCACGCTGTATTTCGCGTGTAGGCATAGGGAGCCTAGATTTAAAACACTCTGTTTCCGACTTACCGAAGAATTCTGAAGAAAATGGCGTTATGACATGGCAAAACTCAACACTACACCTTGCCTCTACATTAGAGCGAAGAATTGAAAATATTCAATATACTTCAAGTGGAAATTGAACCCATAACCTATCACGTTTATAGTCACACGCTAGTGCCCCTGCGCCTTGAATGCATACTGCACTGGCATATTGTGGTCTTAAAAATGAATAGACAAATATTTTTATTGGCTTCACATACTGAATGTACAATAGTACACATGTTTATACAAAGAAACATTCATGCACCATTTATCCATAAAAAACTGTAAAAATAAAAAGAATTGCAATATGTATATTTTACTCACAGTAAACAAATAAATTAAAAAAAGTAATAATTCTGAATTTCAGAGAGTCCTGTACGGTTAAATCAGGCCAGTTGTGGCACAAGCTTATGACAGGTTGTGGGTTCAGTCACTGCTTGAGGAAATTAAATATTTTCATTTCTTTAATGAGGCAAAGCGCGGCGTTGAGATCAGTCACTCAACACGCAATGCCTATAGACTTCGACAGAAAGTGGGAAGCGAAGTATCTTAACACTATGCTCCCTCTGCTTACCTTGATATATGCGGGATAAAGCATGAAGCAAGAAAAAAAATTATATGGTTCAAAAAGTCATTACTGATAACGTAAATTAAAACACGGTCTGGTCCTAAGCTGGACATTTTCACTATTCTTTGGCAATTTACTGCTGCTATAGGAAAGATCGTGGTAATAGTAGGCCCATTCTTTCATCCTTAAGTCTTAAAAGGTTTTATTCTGTATTTATCCTTAAAAATCGTGAGTAAAGAATCAAAATCAGAGAAAACATTATGTATATTAATATAAAGCTCAGTCTATAGGAAATCGTAAACACCACTAAAATATTTTCTTCATCTGTTGAGAGGAACAGAATTAACGATATATTAGATATATCACGAGATTACTTTTACAAATCATAATTAAATCTTTATTAAATCTTCAAGTTCATTTATAAAGACAGATTTACAGTAATTATCTTAACGCTGTAGTAGAATACGTAATCCACTTTAATGGGTCGCGATGGAATCATATATTACTTTAGGGACCCCTTTCCAAAATCTTGCGGTGTAAAACTATATCTTCATACAAACATACCGATATGTAAAATATATATTATATATCCTGCTGTGCGCGAGATATAGCGTGAAGCTGACTTTTAAATAATTCACATACTTCAGTGCTTCTATTTCATTAAATTTTACATATAATTTATATAAAATAGTTATATTGTGCATAGTACTTTGTTACTTCTTTTCTTTGTTATTTGACGTTGATTTTAATCACAATGAAGCTATTAAGAGTCCAGCTTCTAGCAGTGGGGACAGAATTTCATTAATTCTCTCGTGACAATCACGTTTAACGCCAAGGCGAGTAAAAAAATCTAATTGAAAAATACTTGCGCATTTGCATTCAGAAATTTAAATAGCTCTATATATTTTTTTAATTCACGCTGTATCCCGAAAATACCGGGGTAGGGAGAAGGAACCTGTAAACCTAGTGTTAAGACACTTCTGTTCCCCACGTAACAACTGGCTTCACTATTATATTAAAAAATATATATAATACAGATAATATATGGCGGCCTTGACTTCCGCCATTCAACACACAATCCCTCTAGAATCCGGCGGAGAAGTGAAGAGTGGAAGTTACTTTATGAGAACAGAGCGTCTTAACACTGGATTCCCAGTTTCCCTTTACTTTTCTATGTGAAGGATACAGCGTGAAACGAGAAAAACGATTCTTTTTACTACTTCTCTATTCACGAATGAAATATATACACATAATATAAATTCATATTTAAAAAAAACTTGCTAACTATATAATATCAAAATAGCTTTTGATTAAGTATACAGAAGTTCGACTGTTGGGACAGTCTCAGCGCTCTCAGAGTAGCGCGTCCACTACGCGCGCTGTCTGCTCGTCCAAAGTAAATGTCTCCTGCACAGACCGGCACTGATTACCTCTATCTATTTCATTTACATCGCTGATACTCATTAGATTGTGTTATATAACTTAATTAGGTTAGGATCACGCTGTGCTGCACGCTGTATACAGCTGGGTAGGCAGAGGGAACCTACTACTAAGACACTCCGTTCCCCACTTTCCGCCGAATTCTGAAGGCATTGCGTGATGGGTCGCGGAACTCAACGCCGCGTTTTGCCTCGACACCAGAGCGAAGAAATGGAAGAATAAATTTAAATAAAATATTTCATTTAGTCGAACCCACAACTAGTCACGTTTACAGTCACACTTTGTACCCGTGCGTCACGATTGGCCGTAATCTTAATTTATAAAACATATGTATAATATAACATAACAGTGTCCACTACCTTGACATTTCTTTTTTTTTCAAAGTTAGGTAAGCAGAAGACGTTTAGACAATCCATTTGCATTTTCCGCCAAATTTTGGAGGCATTGCATGTTGAGTGGCGTAACTTAACGCTGCGCTTTGCCTCAACACCAGAGCAAAGGAATGACTATATAAAATATTTAATTTCCTTGTATGGAAAACGAATCCACACCTATCTCTCGCGCTTACAGTCCCGTGCCCCTACACCATGAGTGACATATTTAAGTATTTCAAACAATCAGATACGTCTAATTGCTACGAAGTTTTTGTAACAGTAAGGCATATTTTCCGTTAATTAAACTCAGCGCTTGTAAGATGTTGACAGAAAAAATTCGCAATTAGAAATTTTCTTTAACTTCGACGTTGATGAAGTAAAAAGCTCCGACGGATGTGCAAAAGTTAAATATTCCAGTTGATTAAACAAGACGTTACTTTTTAATATTAATCGAACAAAGTAAAATAAAGTGCCTGAAATTCATAAAAGGATTATTTCAGTTAATTATTGCTCTTTAGGATTCCGTATCTTACAAGAAATAACGGAACCCTCATAGAATCACTTTGCTGGCCGTCTCTGTCAAGTAAAGTTACCTCGAGATCTTGTGGAGATGTTGAGCATATTGTTTATGTGTTTCGCTACAAATAATAAATATACCAAAATAAAATAATAAAAAGTACATATGATTCTTATCTATTTTTACGATTTTTTCAAATCGTAAAATGACATTTTCGTATCATTACATTTAAAATCGGTAGAATTTAATTATCAACCTTTTCACCGATAATTGTTGACCTGATTAAAACCAACCCTTAATTAGACATAACAAAGAGTCAGGGTTGGTCGCTCATTGAAATGTTAAATAATGTGAAAATTGCAACATTTAAGTTAAGCGATAAAGAAATTAGGCATTAACAGCGGCCAAACTGTTCTCAACGACGCCAGTAATTACGATTTTGTAGGTACTGAAATTAAAATAATTTAAAGTTTTACAATGTAATTAGTTGTAACGTTTATTTTAATAATATATCGACATATGTTGAAAAATCAAAGCAAATGTCATAGATACAAAGTATTGAAGCCAGTCGTGGCGCAGGGGCACAAATGTGACTGTAAACGCGGAAGGTTGTGGGTTCGATTTTCACTCGAGAAAGTTAACTATTATGTGTTTTAATTTCTTCGCTCTGCTGTCGAGGTAACAGCGTAGCGTTTCTTCCGCTCAATAGGCATATCTCCATCTTACACTAAGCTCCCTCTGCCTACCCAAAATTAAAGTAATCAAATCCCGATCTATTAAAAAATACTTTTCAGGCGTCTCTACACCGCTAGATGCCTACATTTAGGTGTTTTCGATAGACAACTGACTCACAAGTTCTATTATATACAATGAGATCCCAGGGCCCTCATGTCCCGACGCCCCATATATGTTTATGTTGGAATATTTTTTTATTAATAATGCAAAAACATAATAATTAATGTTCGATAAGTTTATCTGCAAAAACAAAATAGTAAATATTTAATATTTCCATTTCTTCGCAGCTATTTGTAGCTCCGTCCTCCACCTCGGAGAAATGAAGAAAAACGTGCTCACCTGGTGTCGGCACGCCCAACGGATGAGTGATAAAAGAGCTAGGGACAGACATCGGTTAACCTTTGAAAACGCATTAACGTAAAAAGCACGATGACCCCCGAAAGGGCATGTATGAAGAGGTTGATGATAGTGGACGAGGCGAAAGAGGTAGCGTTTGTCGCTCCGTTCCCTCTGACTACCCCACTATGAGATAAAGCCTGAAACTAAGTTAAGTTTCATTTCTTCGTTCTGGTGGCGAGGCAAAGCGCAGCGTTGAGTTCTGCCACAATAGTATTCGCTGGAACATAATAAAATTTATAATCATGATGTGTTATATTTAAACAATATGAATAATTATATATTGCAATAATATTTAAGCTATAATTTAGGTGCATATGTCGAATAATAATCTTGGTTAAAACCATATTGCAGTAAACAGTCCAGCTAACAATCAGTTCACAAACGAACTCCTCATGCTTGCGGTGGCTCACTCGTGTGCGAGCCCCGACATGCTCTCAGGAGTACATCCTACTACTCTAACTTGGTAATTTAGCTTAGAGCTGTTGATCATAATTGATGAATTATGTTTAAGTATTATTTCAAACATAAGGTATTTGACATATTTACTTAAAAAAATGCTAGTGTTATTTTTTGTTAGGTTTACGCTTTATCCGATGTATGCAGTGGTAAGATACTCCAATGCCCGTTCCGTGTTGAATGGCGGAACTCAACGCTGCGCTTTACTTTGTTACCTAAACGAGAAATTATTAAATAATTAATTTTTCCGAGCGTGATCGAACCCACAACCGTCGGGATTACAATCACATACTTGTGCCCCTGCTCCACGACTGCTTTATAAATATATAAATAAATCTTACAATTTTTATAAAGCGATGAACATATTACATTCAATACACATCTACAATTTTATTAAAAAATATTTTTGAAACGTTAAAATTGAAAATTAAAGGCAAAGGCCATTTGCCAAATTATACCAATCTAAAAAAAATAAAATAATGGTTGCATATATCTATCTTTTTATCTCAGTTATATACGATATTGTATTATAATTAAGTTACACAAAGAGCGCTCACAGTGAATTTACTTCGAAACCTGCTACTTCCGATTTAATTAGTAAATTAATTAACTTGCAGGTTCAAACGTTCGTAAGTGTGGATATACCTCCACATTAGTAGCTTCCGGTAGACTAACACTACTGACATTTCTAAGTAACTTGTGATTTAAAATTACTTGTAATGGCTTAACTGAATAATATCGAGATTCGATGCCTCACCATCAGAGAGAAGAAATAAAAATATAAGATATTTTAGTCGCGTTTACTGTGCCACTACTGACCTCTCTTATTTTGATATTGATCTTGATTTATAATAACTTTATAACTGATCATCCATCTGAAATATTGTACGATTCGAGATTTGATAAATTACAATTTTGTCGTATACAAAACATACTGAATAGGTACCTAATTCCATAAAGTTCTTAACATTTAAAGCAATCAAGAATGGGATTTTACCTGACCAGATTTGTGAATGTTCTATTGAATGGAGGCTTCACACACATGACAATCTTTAGTGCCTTGTCCAAATATTACATCAGCAAATTAAATTCCATCCTAAAATTTCAACCCTAGCTTGAAAGAGCGTTCAACACAAAATTCTGATTTATATTTTCAGTCTTTTTCGAACCAGCGCCTTGGGATAAATGTGTGTAATTGTTTTAAATTCCACAATTTTTCAAAGGGTGGTCAACTTAATTTCATGACATTCCCTTCTCTCCTTTCTTCACTTTTCGATCAACCATTGTACGTCTTTCGAAACACTTTCAGCGCGGTGAAATGGAAACGAATTAAAATCCCGCCGAGGGGTAGAACCTACAACTATCGCGCTTACAGTTTGACATTGGTACATGACGCCAAGATGGCTTTTCTTTTATTTATGATGTGTGTGGCAAGTCACTATTTTTTGAAGTAAAAACAAACAAAAGTAGTAGGTGGTCTACATTTTCTTTTAACGAAATCCTTGAAAAAGTACTACATTTGTTAAAGACAAAATAACTTTAAAAAATCCAAGAAAGGAAGAAGCCTATCAAAATAGACTTGCAAGATATTATCACATTTGAAAATATAAGATAGACATATAAAACTGTTGCTAGTTAAATGATAAAAAATAAAACTTTTTATTAATATTATATATATATATATATATATATATATATATATATATATATATATATATAATGTATTCACAGCTAAATACAAATCTTAGCGCAAATTTAATAGAGTTATACTATATATGTAATACGTATATCTCCTTAGTTTGTAATCAGTTCGTAAGCGAACTTCTATGTTTGCGGTATTCCGTACTCGAATGCAAATCAGAGCAAGCTCATAGATGTGCTTAAAGCTGCCGTCAACTTGCTAACTGACCTCGCGGAGCTTTCACTAATATGTTCGGTTTAATATTAATAATACTAAATGTGATTATTATGGGTAACAGTTTCGTGAAATACTTACCTGATTGATGTATTTGTAACGTTATTATTTTTATTTCTATGATTTTCATTTGTTCGTTCTGGTACCAAAGTAACAGAGAGTAGATTTCGAGTTCCGCCTCTAAATACACAAAGCCATGAAAATGCAGAGGATAGTGGGGAACGGAATATTTGAAAACTAGATACAGGATCTGTACCTAGTGTTCAAATATTCCGTTCCGATCCCGCACCCTGCTGTGTGCGGGATACGACGTGAACCTGATTTATTTTTATTTATTTATTTTATATATTAAATTAAAGCACAATATTGGAACACATTTGCGTTACCAGGGCGCAAAGGGATGCGATCAAGTAAGGGGCTTGTAATATATTTTTCTCCCCTATGTAATTATTGGCATTTTTAGTAAGAATCTCGAGCTTCTGAGGTAAAATTGAGGGGTGGTGTAAAGTAAACCTACCTACACACGCCATGTCTAGATGTGACTCCGGTTGTTTTTCTTTTTGGAAATATAAATCTGTAATAAATACCCAAGCAAACGCGGTCATTATAAGTTGTACATTTTTTAAGGTGATCTTAATATTATTAAGATAAAGGTATAAATTGATTTAAATTTCGAATCTACTGATATGCTAATGTATGGTCCACAGTTATCTACTTTGTAGATAATGAATCTTTTTGCAATACATTGTTATTTATTTAGTTTCCAATTCTAAAACAACGACTTCTAGTGAAACTATTCCACGTCGATTCTATTACCCGACACATGAGTATATTGATCGTACATCGAGAGCATGGTGAGGTGCGGGAGACATTGTACTGTTGCTGCAGCTCACTGACGACTTACAAAACAACTCCTTGTTTTGTTTTTAGTAATAAATATCTTTTTTTTTGTTTTCCATAGTTTGTTGCGTTTAATTGACATCATAAATTCACACAAAAATAAAAAATACAAATTGAATACGAGGGAGCGGAAGTGAAAACACAATCCTTTCACATTGTTAAAATATTTATTGAGTGTATATTTTTACTTCACTTATACAAATATCATTATCACGTGCGCCGTGAGCTCCTGGCTTAGAATAGGATCACCCTGGCACTGGTGCTGTCGTAAGAGGCGACTAAAGTACGAGTGGGAGAATCACGTCGCCAACGACACGCATGGACAGACTGGACCGGATCGTTACCATCCCCGGCATTTAAAACAGGCGTGAAGTAGTGGCTTTATGCCACTGCGTTTCGCATTAGGTTATGCCAGGCTCTGGCGCCCAACCACCTCAAAAGCTGGCAACGCACCAGTAGCTCCTCTGGTACTACGCGGTGTCGTGGGCGGCGGTGATCACTTAACCCGTACGCTCGTTTGACATGTCTTTTCCCAAAAAAAAATATCATATTTACAACAGAAGGTTGGGAGCATTTTATTGAGAGCAGTCCTAGCGCAGGGGTACAAGTGTGTGACTGTAAGCCCGACTGGTTGTGGATTTGATCCATATTCGAGGAAATGAACATTACAATTTATATTTTCATTTTTTCGCTCTGGTGTCGATCGCCGAGGCAAAGCGCGGTGTTGAGTTCCACTACTCAACGCGCATTGCCTCCAGAATCTGGCGGAAAATGGGAAACATGGTGTACAGAGTAGGCAGAGGAAACCTAGTAGCCCTAGGTTCCCTCTGAATACTCTATGCGGTATACAGCGTAAAACTGATTGAATTTCAATAATCTTATTTAGGGAAATAAATTTTACCTAGTTAACAAATTCTAGGTAGACTACCTACATACCTGACAAGCCTTCTGTATAACATTCACAATTATGCTTGCACTAAATATAATGAACAAATTTAATCAGCTAATGCGATTACAGCTTCGTAATCAGTGCTATAAATATTTGCAATGTGAGGTTTTACTGATGCATATGAGTATAATATTGGAGGCCTGTCGCCTGTGCATACTGTGACCGTAAAAGCGACACGTTGTGGGTTCGATTTCCACTCGAGGAAATGAAGCATTTAGTATTTTAATTCTTCTGGTGTTGATGCAAAGCACGGCGTTGAGTCCCGCCACTGCCACCACCGCAACGATTTGCAATACCTACAGAATCCGGCGGTAAATACGGAACGGAGTGTCTTAACACCAGGTTCCCTCTGAATACTCAATGTGTGCAGAATACAGCGTGAAGATAAAAAAATAATAATAACCATTAACAGTGTATGTATGCCTGGTGATACCAAATCGGAGATTATTTTTTAGTTTCACATTTCAATATAGCAGACTACTACTTTTTCACCTGAATTCAAGATATTGAATTTAGGGGAAAAGTATTTTCACACATATTTTTAATATTTGGATTGAATAAATATTTTCTCTTTAAAAACAGATGCAATCGACGTGGTTTTGAATTTTTTTATATATTTTCTAATGTTTGGCAAAACACAGGAAATCAAAAGCGCCACCTGACACGGCTGTGTCTTAAATAATTGAAAATAAAGTGTCTTAACACGAATTGCTCTCTGTTTCTTCTATATTTTTTTATTTTTTTTTTGTGTTTAGATTTCAAATTTCAAAGTACAGAAAAAATGGTTTGACAAATCCTCAAAATGTTCAAAATCCTCAAAATGAATTTATGTAATAAAACACTCAATAAAAAATAGGAACTCATTTATTTACATACTTTCAAAATATATTTACAATGGAAGCTCGTTACTTACCTAGTGAAATGGCAACTTGAGCAAAAGTATTATATAAAAATATTATGCACAACAATGGATGACTATTGGAAATTATTTTTAAAAAAAGCTAAAAGAGTAAAAATACCAAGTTATTAAAAAAAGAAAACTTATGATTGAGAATTATAGTAAATTAGATATAGAATAGAAAACGCAAGTTGAAGAGTGTTAGTCCTTGTTTCTTGTTCCTTAAAGAGCATTTTTGTCTGCTAAAGCGTTGCAGTGTACCCTTAGAAATATCTATTGAATTAAACCCACCATTTGTGCCTTGCAACATTCAATATAATCTGCGCGCATAAATTACTTGTTCGCTTGTGAAGGGCACCGCGCCCTAGACTTATACTAATATTGTAAAATTACAACTAAAGTACATGGAATGTGATGTATAGGAAATAATGTTAGTACTTATAATAAGAAGTGAAAATAAAAACTAAGATGGATCGAAAGAAAGAGCCGAAATTATAGTCTTTGGACTAAATAATACACAAGAAATGTTTTTTTTTTTCGTATAAAATACACATATGTAATTTTAAGATTTATGTAAAAAAAATCAATTGATAACTTAAAACTAAATTGAAAAAATTGTGACAATAGATAGTTTGATATCACAATACAACCCCTGCATTTGTTTAGAGTAACCTCTACATTGACGTTATAATACGTAATATTCTGGACGAAACTTTGAGAAGCGCTATAACTTCAAATCATCCTCCGACTCACTCTCGCTGGAATACTTATGAAGGGCTTTATGAATTTCTTCCTCAATTTCAACT
>DWGR01002081.1:0-14433 GCA_018247715.1 Heliconius burneyi
AATATATGGCATTACTTGGATTGTTCCAACGTAATACACATATCATTATTGACCATAAAAGGTAATTACGAGTTATTACTGCAGGCGCTTATTTTTATTATATCTCGCATAGTTTTATTAAAAGCTCGGTGCATTTAATATATATTCACCTATAATATAAAGTATTAAAACAAGAGGTTAAATAGGTACTAATATAACCCATTATTGTGTTAATTAATTTAATTGTTGTAATTTATTAATAGATATAAAATAAATAAATAATAAGTCATTCTTTATAATATTATATCGGGTTTTCCATTAGGGATATAACAATTTAGCTCTCCGCGGCTAGTGGCACCGTCTTGTTGAAACCACATATCGTTGATTTCAAGTCCATCTAATTCTGGCCACAAATAATCTTCCAACTTAGCACGATAGCGCTCTTCATTGACGGTAACGTAACGGTCGTTTTCATCCACGAAAAAATACGGCCCAATCACACCTCCGACATGAAAGCCGCACCAAACAGTAATTTTTTGCGGATGCAACGGTGAAGCGCATGTGGGTTTGTTGCTGACCTATAACGCATATTTTGCTTATTAACAAAGCTGCTGTTTCTTTACCATAATGAAAATGTTGACTTTAACTAACGTTTTGACATTGACAGTTCATTAAAAAAAATCAAGGGTGCGTTCATATAAAGATACGAAATTGTTATGTCTCTAATAGAAAACCCTTTACTTATTAGGCAGAGTGGATTAATGTTCCAAAAAGATGCACAATAAAATGTTATTTACATATTGATTTTTAGTAATAAGAAAATGCAGTCGGACTCGTCCACTGAGGTTTCCGTACCAATTTCAGTAAGTACATCTTATAAATGTTGACAAACTAAACTTTTTTTTTAATATGTAACATGTACCTTAAAATTTAGACTAAATTTGAAAATACACAAATTAATAATATTTGTACTAATTCTTAGATTAATGCTAAGACTAGTCATCACCGTGACTTTATTTGAGTGTAAAGTACACTCAAAGTAAAACTTTAAAGTTCGGGAATCTTTTATTGCTAACCTACATTTCTCAAAAAACCTATGTACATCATTGTACTAAGTAACAAGACAGTTTTATATGTTAAGATAAATATGCCATCGTATTCAGTTTTTTTACAAATAAGTAGTGGGTATAAGTATAAAAAAGTATGGTTCTGATTGATTAATTTCTTTAAAAAAATAATTTATTAAACAATTGATAATATAGGTATTTTTATTTTTGATTATAATATTTTTTCATAGAGGTCGGTCGTGGTGCAGTGGCACAAAGTGTGACTGTAAAAACGACTGGTTGTGGGTTCGATCCCTACTCGGGGAAATTTCGTCATTCTGGTGTTCCGACACCAACCGTGGCATTGAGTTCCGTCACTCTACTCGCAATGTCTCCAGAACTCGGCGGAAAGTGGGCATCGGAGTGTCTTAACACTATATTCCCTCTGCCTACACTGCTGTGTGCGGAATACAACGTGAAAGTATTTGTTTTATGGATACTAAATAATAAATAGTACTGACTAATAACAACATCACCTTCTGGGTGTCGCACAGCATTTGCGAATGTAAATTAATATAAAATATGAAAAGATAAATATGTGGCCAGTCGTGGCGCAGCGGCACAAAGGTGAGACTTCGTGCGCTGCGAAATCGACTGGTTGTGGGTTCCATCCCCACTCGAAGAAATATTTGCGTTTATATTTCCATTTTCTTCGCTCTGGTATCGAGGCAAAGCGCGGCGTTGAATTCGACCACTTAACACGCAATGCCTCCAGAACTCGGCAGAAAGTGGGGAACGGAGCGTCTTAACACTAGGTTTTCTCTGTCTACCCTGCTATGTGCGGGATACAGCGTGAAGCTATTAAAAAAAAACATATATTTGTCTCCTTATTTGTCATATAGTAAGAGCATCTACTCGTACTCGTACAGGTGTTTTTGAAATATCCGTCATATTACCAGCAATTTAGTCGCAGTTCTAGACAAAGGACTATAAAAATTCTCAGGTGTACAATATCTCTTCGCTTGTGGTCCACATAATGGGTGTCTGTTTTTGGTTATTGGATTACAGTATGCAGTTTAGTTTGGAATGCAATGAGAAAGGAATTTACATACTATATAAAAAAATATAATATTTTTTAAAGTTAAAAAGAAGAAAACTTCTTTAAAGTATATTTTTTGAAGAATAAGGCAATCCTTTTTATTCTAAGAAAAAAGTTACGAACATAATATAACGAATTATAGATAGAAATCTAGATAGTAGTTTTTACTGTGACATATTTACAATCTTTGTTTGAATATGATATTCTAGATGAGGAAACTAACTCGTACAGGTTATAGTTATAGTTGAATCTTATCCATCTCAGAGAAAACATTTTTAATAGAAAACAATATTTTGAACATAAGGGGACATAGAGAAGAATCTTTATCAGCACCTTCCGCCAAATATTCAAATTATTGCGTGCTGACTGGCGGAAATCAATATATAATTACCTTACCTTACCAACATTAAATTACCTTGTTACCAGAGCGAACAAATGTAACAGTAACGCTTATAGCCACTGATACAACAATCTCTAAAATAGTCAAAGAGACAAACAGAGTGTTTTATCACTTAATTCTCACCATCATTAAATGGCTTACCTCATAAATATATTGATGGACTTGCCGACGCCCAGCTCCGAGTCGAGTGTGGCGGCGCGGCACAGTGCAGCCGCCAGCAGCAGCAGTGCCGCCCGCATCACACCGACGATACACACCTGTTGTTGAAATTGTTATTATTATTATTTAAGTAATTTAGGGAAGCCCTAGCGCAGCATATGTTATAAACTAAATCTGAGAAACGCGACTGGTTGTAGGTTCTATTTCCGCTCGAGAAAATTAAATATATATTTTAATTTATATTTCCATTTTTTCGCTCTGGTGTCGAGGCAAAGCGCGGCGTTGAGTTCTGTCACTCAACACGCAATGCCTCCAGAATACGGCAGAAAGTGTAGAACGGAATGTCTTAACTCTGGGTTCCCTCTCAATACCCTGCTGTGTGCGGGATGCAGCGTGAAGCTGATTTTATTCTACTTCCTTTTAATGCTAGTCATGGATGGATGTTTTTTCTACTTTCAAACAAAAACTACAGAACTAAATTGGACGGAATTTTACAGTCATAGGTAGGTATAGATTTATTTTTTACAACAGAATAACACATAGGCTGCAATTTATGTAAGGATGTCGTATAATTTGGCTAAATGCTTTATATTGAAAACAACTAATGATACTTCCGCCCGGAAGAGGAAAAAAATATTCGCTAAAAACTTAAAGTTAAGACCAACTAAAACCTAAATAATTTTTCTTATTATGTAAATTTAAATAAAATAAATTTAAAAAAAATAAAAGAGAACTAAAAAGGATCTCCCCGGCGGGGAATCGAACCCCGGTCTCCCGCGTGACAGGCGGGGATACTTACCACTATACTACCGAGGATGGTATGCGATAAATTGAAATTGTCAATCTATAAGTAAATCAAAACTTGTATAATTATATTGAAATTCTATTATGGTTCTTTTTTATAGCTCTACATAATAAGAATTTGCATCTAAGTTAATAAGTATTTCGTAACTTTACCCTTATTAAGTTTACTTATCTTTAACTTAATAACTTCACCGATAGATGGCGTCAGTAGTGCATAAGTAAACAAGTAAGATATTATCAAAAATGAAGCTACAAATCTTATTTATTAAATTAAATATTAAATTATAAAGACAAATTTAATAGCAATGTGCTTATAACTGTTATTATATATTAAAAGCTCAGTAATAAATCTAATTTTTTTTTTAAATATTATAATTATTTGTATATCAATTATGGGTTCATAAGCAGTTTAAAGAAGAAAATGAAAAATATATGTGTGCATTAACATACATAGTTTATTTTGAAAACAAGTTTTTTTGTAAACTTACTAGAACAGAATAAAAAAGTTATAATTCTGTTTGTTTCTCACCAGTAGGATATTGCTTTGAACTTAGGTAGAAGCTGACAATTTTTAAAATAAAACTAATACCAACATATATAACCAACTTATAAGATCTTACCATATAAAAAAAAAGACATAAAATCATAAAAAAATATATAATATTCATACACAAAACAGGTATTATATCGGATTACAGACACTAAAAGACATATTGTTAACACTTGCCATCAACCCTTGACCCGGTTCCCGCTAAATTAAGCCAATTGTATTCTGCAAATTGCATCTGACCGTAATTCATTGAAGACGTCACGCCAAGCGCAAGAATTGATAGATTTCTCAACTGAATTTGATTTTTTTCGTTGATAAAGCCACTTATCTACTTGTAAAGCGACGTGACGACACGCTTCGCTTCGTTCTATCATAAAATTAGTGTAATCAGCGTGACATTATGTTTAATTAGTGTTTTTTTTTGTGTAAGTAATAGCGTGTGAAACTGTTATGGTGTTTAGATTTTATTGTATGTAATTTGTGTTATACGGAACTTTGATAGTAAGTTATATGAATTTGTTTTTATTTTTACCTAGATACCTCGATAGTTTTGTATACTCTTATTTGTAAGAAAACGAGAAGTCGAATATAAAAGTCAAACAGATGTCGCTAGCAGTCAGGATGTGATATGAATATGATACGAATCTTCTGTATATTTTAATTTATTCATTTTTTTATTTTAGCTTCACGCTGAATCCGGCAAAAATTAGAGTAAACAAGTGCAATCTAGTGTTAATACACTCCGTTCCTCACTTCCCGTCCAATTGATATATTGCTTTTCATTGCCGCGTCATTGTAGATCCTTTACCAGAACGATAAAATGGATATACTTCATTACCCCAGTGGAAATCGAATCCATAGCCCTCGCGTTTACAGTTTGAAGACTTTGTAATACACTAATACAGTTAAAAGAAACTTTCAAATTTAATATAAAATGGATTTTAAGTAAGTCATTATTATATAGAAACTAAAGTTTTAAAGTGAATAAATTATATTTTACTAATAAATAACTTTTAAAATATCTTATCTTTACCTTATGCATCCCAGTCACGAATTCTGACCTTAGGGCACACATAAATTTGAGGCCCGGTTGGAAAATAAAACAAATTAAGACATATTCGAGATCCCCGTGAGGTCGCATGCACGGTGCCTATGCCAGGCACCGTGTAGATATAACTATTCATTCTCAACTAGCAGAGACCAAAATGTCTAACAATAGGTTTGTCAATTTATGTAAAAAGAAAGTACTTAAAATATTTAAATATAAAATATCTTAATATCTAAGACAAATTACTACTGCACGTAATAATAATATACCTACATGCATTATACAGAGCAATTATAATTTGAATACCCACTTATCTCGAGTGCTCCCGATCCGGCACTCGAACCTGCACTACAACTTGCAAGTGATGCAACCCAGCCGCGTTACCAAAATATATGCGTTTATAATTTTGATGTAGTTATTATGTTTCGTTGTATTATTTCTAATCTTGTATGGTAGCCTTATATACGTAAAGATTGAAAAAAGTTTTTCTAGCCTCATAGCAAGATAGGAAACCTTCCTCTAGGAATCTAGTGTTATACACTCCGTTCCTGTTAAGACACTTTCGTTCTCCATTTTTCGTCGAATTCTAGAGGGATTGCGTGTTGAGTGGTGGAACTCGCACTTAGCCTGGTTACCAGAGCGACGTAATGAAAATGTTAAATATTACATTTCCTCAAATGTGAATCGAACCCACAAATCCGCAGCGTTGAAAGTGGTGTGTCCTTACGTCACGACTGGCCCCCAATAAATAAAATGATGGGGTTAATGCATTTTAGAAAATAAACTATAGTTAAAATATAAATAATAATCTGCTTCATGATTTCGATTAGCAGGGTAGGCAGAGAGACCGTAGTGTTAAAACACTCCGATTTCTGAGAGCGGAAAATCAAAATAATTAAAATATCATCTTTCCCCTGAGCACTTATGAACCTGCAACCATCAATGTTTTACAACATTTTACACACGCCGTCTGCCATTATAAATTAAAATGTACATATAAATAGTAGTGTGTGGGTACATACAAATATTTTTCTCATACAATTAAAACCAATAACTATTGCATGTAATCGACATATTAATTTAACATTTGAATAAAATAAATATAGGAAGTAGGTACATAAAAAAACAATTAAACTAATTAGAGTGGAGTTAAAAGTCAATTTTATAGTGTTATTGATAATGGACTATAATTCAATTATATAACTTATCAAACATATTAGATCAATAAATAAATTGACTGACGTTTTTCATTTTAAAATACATTTAATGCTTTATTTTTAAATAAATAAAATAATAAAATGAAAAATCGACCAAGAGTGGGTTTAACTCGCGCACCGACCGAAGAAACTTTGAACCAAAAAAAGAATTTACCTACCTATGAATTAATATATTTTTATTGTAATTATTAGTGCATAGTACACTTTATACACGTCTTTTTTTTCTTTATTTGTGCTGTAAGTTCTTATCTTTCCAAATTTCATAATTCTAGTCAACAAAAATAACTGTTAGTACACTGCAGATCAAAATATACAAACATGGTAATCTTAAATTTACAAATAATATTTTAAATATATAATGTTATTCTTTAGTAATGTAGTAGTCCATGTGTTTCGTGCATGATATTTATAGCTCGTAATGACAACAAAGCCAAGCTTCGGCCTTTAGTAGAGTCAGCAAAAAAAAAACACTTTAACCTATAAATTATGAGTCTATTTTTAAATTCAACGTTTTTCTCTCGTGATCTAGTAAAATGTCAAAGGGAACCCTAAAAGTATAAAGTATTGCATTGAACTTTTATTGTTATAAGTAATTTTAAAGTCCGTAACGTTTTATCAGAAGTATTAAAAATATTATATAAATCATAATAAATGCTACATTGTGTTGATTATTTAAGTATATATATTTATTTGGTATATATTTTAAAATTCAAAATTGCGGTAGATTTTTATTATGTTATTCAACTGCTGCTGTTAGCACTCTAAGAGGATCTTTGCAGATCTCTACAATCCAAATAGTGTCGATTTGAAGTTTTAAATAAATGTTATATTATAAAGTTAATTTATATTATCATTTTTTTTTTAAGTCGATGATGAAAGTAAAAATATAAATAATACTGAAATACTGATTTACATAAAAATTACAATATTATGATTAAGTCACGTTTTGCTGCCACTGGCACAGTTCCGCAACGGCGGCAGAGTCTACTACATTCACTGTTGCTTTGGCGTCAGTATTTTTAGTTTTGTATCGTGCTGTATTTTTGAAATATCCTAATTATTAGAAAAAACTTGTAATATTTAACAACATTTTTTTTCGTCATTAGTAACAAAAAACTATTCATTAAAATTTTTTTTCTATATATTTAAAATTCTTGAACAGCATCAGTAATTAAGTTAATTCATATATAATTTACTTATTCATATTTTGTTTTTGTCAGCAGTACATCAAATCGGAAATATACTCCCGAGTGCATCGTTTAACTCCTAATTGAATCCCGTGTAAACAACACATTTAACTTGTTCGAACGAACAAGTTAAAGGCCGAATGGCCTTTTGCTACTGCTTGACTATTTTAGAAATATTCTGTGAAGTGGGTTTTACTTTTATTATTTTGGTTAAATGACAAGTAAGACTAGTTTTCTTTATTAATTATTTGGTAAAGAAATAAATATGCTCCGCACGCTTGTATCCCTGAACCATGATGAAATATTAAGCCTTATTGTCTTTAGCAACAAATAAGCAATACATCTGAATAAAATAATACAAAGTCCATTGCGTGGCTTAAAAATATACAGAGTGTTTTTGTCAGTAACACTTCAAATGACACCACAGTTTTAACTACTGTAAAATACTTACAAGAAAAACGCTTTTTTTTTTTCAAAATAAATAAATAAATAATAAAATTATCGTTGAAAAATAAAACGCCATTTGTCAAGGACGACGCACGCACACATAAACCTATCAAAGGGACACCGCCGCTCACGTCTCATTCTGAATTTGAGTAGCAGGTATTGGCGATAAAGTTCAAAGTTGTTTAATCTTAATAGTATTTTTGTAGTAGTGAGTGCTTACGTTAATTCTTTAGGTATGGGGTTGAAATATTTTATCTATATACTGTTCCCGTAAAAGGAGCGTTGACGCTTTCACGCTGTATTTTTTTCGAACATGAGGTTAATTTCTGTTAGTCCTATTGGCTTTTACAGCGGCACCGATTGGGTACGGAAGAGGGTACTCTATCCCTGAAGAAATGCAAGCACTAAGTGGCTGCCTGTGAGGAAGCCATCCTGTATAATTTACGTATTAATTCGTAATATTTCATACTTTAACTACACGTTTTTGGTACTCTATTAGCAGAGGTTTTGTAGAAAATAATGAATTATACAGATTACCGGTAACAGATTCACTGTTAAAAATATCTTATATAATTAATAAAAAATTGGCATACAAATAAATAGGAATACAGATTCGCTAAAATGTGTCATTATTGTAAATAATTTACATAGCATGCCTAACCTACCCACTGCGAACTAGTAATGTTTGTACACAAAACGTGTCTTTGTCAAGGTAAACCATTTGCCAGCCATCTCTCGGATAGACATCTGGTTCCATAAATATACTTTTATAATATACATAATTGCATTTCTGTGCATATGTATATTTATTATTTGAATTTATAATATTGTTGATAGTCGTTAGGGCACCGTGGTAACTCTGATCTGTTTGATTTAATATTCTGTTTAACCAGTTATTACAGAGTTCGATTAATCTTATAAATTACGGAGCTCAATTTTTTTTAGATAATATTTACGTAAACGTCAACTAAAAAACATTTTATCTGTTGCTACAAATAAATAAAATAAATTTAAAAATATTTTTATTGTAATCATTCATTTTGCAATGGACCACTATGAAATTTAAAATCAAAAATATTTTTTATAATTTTCACGCTATAATCCCGCACACAGCAAGACAGATATAGGGAAAACCTAGTGTTAGAACACTCCGTTCCCCATTTTCCGGCGAATTCTGAAGGCATTTTATGTTAAGTGGTGCAAGGTGCCCCGCTTCACCTCGACCAGAGCGAAGAATTGAAAATAATAAATATTCCCTCGAGTGGGAATCGAACTCACAACCTATCACGTTTACAATCACGCTGTGTATCCCTGTGCCATGACTGGCACAATTATTATAATATAATTAAAAATATAATACAAAATGTACCAAATAGCGACTGCAAATGATAAGTGACGAACAAGTGATTACAGGACGTAATGTGTAATATTGAATTACAGCTACACATAACTAGATTGCGTATTAATAATTATCATTATCGAACGCGTTGTGTTCTAATAAATCACGTGATAAGGCATGTATTAATGAGATATAAGTACAAAAACAGACTTGCACTTTAAAAAATGGAATAGGTGTACTTTTTAATTTAGGATGGGCAGAGAGAGATCAGCGTCAAAACACTCTGTTCTCCGCTCTCAGCTTGGTTTTGTAACTACGTGTGTTCTTAAGCGATCGTTCGGTCGCTGTTGGATTTTGCCTTGTGTTTATTTTTTTAATACGAGTACGTGTTTAGTTACTCTTATCTTTTTTTCTCTCTTTCTTTCTGATATTCTATTTTTTGTTTTACGACACAGCAGGGTAGGCAGATGGAGCATAGTGTTAAGACACTCTGATTATATTTTTTCCCAAATTCCAAGTTTTAACCTGTATTGTTCGAGTCCTTCATTTCCTATAGAGCGTCTAATTGTCGATACAACAAAATACCGTAAATACGAGGTGATCTATTTTAGTTGAACGATGAGAGTAGAGTTATTTTCATTTGTATTTTACATTGTAAAGAAAACGTACCTGTGAGATAATATATTTAAAATGTCCTAACGTAAATTCGAAACTTAAAGCAACTGATTTACATAATATTTAAATGTAATGTATATATTACTTATAATATTATAGTTCTTGTTGAATATATGTGATTCTGTAATAGCTAATATAATTCTCGTTGCTTAGCAAATCCTGTAGATTCTTAAACGCACAATGCCCCTAACCAACGTAGTATCACTCTAAAGTCTGAGATCGAGCTTGAGATGCCGTTTTTATTCATAAATATATAATTTATGAATGAAAGCGGCATCTGACCTAAGTGCGGAGTTAAGTATGTGACAATGGGTGTGATAATTATATATATCTTTGTACGTATATTGCGGTCTTTAATAATTAATCTGAGTTTCACGATATATCTACAAACTTTGACAATCTTGTTATAAAAGAAATATATATTCTCTCGCATACCAGGGTAGGTAGAGGGAAGTGACTGATTAGCAAAGGCGGTACTCAACGCTGCGTTTAATGTACCAGTGCGGAGAATCGAAATTAACTTACGTACATAATATTCGATCAAATGGATATCAAACCTATAACCATCGTTTTAACAGTCAAACGCTGCCCAATTAATTGCGTTTCGATGACATCTTTACAGCTTATATGAGTTTTCTAATAATTTTTAAAGTAATTGCAAATAAGACACAGAACTTAGTGGCAAATCAGTCAGTTGTATTACTAATTTTAATATTTTTAAAGTATTCTTTTAAGTACTAAGAAGTATTTGAACCTACGTCTATTGGAAACCGTCCAAGAGAGAAGTAGACTTAAATACCATTATGTCAAAACTTAAGAGTTAATAAATATAATAGATTCTCTTTTACATTTTAAGTCATATATTTTTTAAACATGTGTATCTTTAACTCTTCAGCTTGTCGTAAGAGCAATATACAATCATATCAATAAATGCTTTGGTTAAACGTCATCTAATAAAATATTAATATTTTACGATTTCTATTATTCCATTGATATTTTATGGTTTTGAATGTAGGCTTATAGTAAGTACGTACTTACCTATATGAATATCTCTATTCGAGAACCAATTACAATAACACATGACATCAGTAACGTGAAAAACTATTTTGCTTGATTACCTCAGTAAAAACTTGTTTACCTCAGTATAAGTACCTCCTGTAAGTAACAAATAGGTATATTAATGAGTTAAAATTAATATATACGAGTATACTTATAATTTTCTATTTTGTTTTCAGTCGTCCGTCAAGTTTACAATGAAACACTTGTGCCCTATGCCACGACAATCTCAAAAATTGTGTCGTTAGTGTAAAAATTATAAATATTATAAATGTTACATAATTATCTTATTGTTTTAGCTTGAGCGGACCCCGCCTGAGTCAGTTTCCTGACTAAAGGTGAACGTCTCTATGAACGACACCTGAGTGTAATTGTAATTGCGTTAATGACAGCCCGAGATTGAAGTTTCAAGACGCGAATGTTAAAAGTCAAAATGGCGAAATGCAATTAGAATTTGTATTAAAATCCTGTTTAGTATAATTCTAGTTGTTTTGCTTTTTGCTTATAATAATAATGTTTTTTGCGAAAAAGAGGGGATCGTGGCGCAGCGGTACAGCGTCTGGTTATAACCGCTGGTGATGGTTGTCGTTTCGATTCCCACTTGGAGAATTCAATTATATTTATTTAATCTCTCTAATAATACATAGACGTTGAGATGTTGCTATGTCTTGAAAATCCACCGAAAATTAGGAAACGAAGTGTCTCAACACTCGGTTTCCTCTGCTGGATATAGCTTGTAGATATAAAAAACAGTAAGTATGCATATATAAAAATATAATGTAAGCATGTTAACACTCTTTTTTATATATAAACGATTGGATTATTTAAATATTAACAATGTTTACTTGCCCAATATGTTACTTACTTTTGATGCAATACTATTTCAATAGAAATTTAAAAATGACACGTACCTGTAAAGACAAAATGATTTAATAAATAATTATTAAAAAAACATAAGTATACAACATACAAATATATTATCATTTATTAATATTTGTACGCTATGGTGATAAAGCGCGGAATTCAGTTCCGTCTCTCAACACGAAATTGGGAAACAGAGTGTGTCTAGAGAGTGTTTTAACAGTATCGGTTCCCTTTACCTACCCTAATTTACAGCTACCATCTATCGCTAGTTTATGGGTACTGCGTAAAGCTAAAATAGAAATGAAAGAAAAACAAAATTAATAATTTTCTTACATATCATAGACCACCTATTTCTCGCTCTCTTCTAAATTTAACAACTAGAAAATAACTGTTTGAAACGGTTATAGCCTGTTTTACTACTGTCTGATAAGTTTAGGTTAACTTACTCGATAGATACAAATATGATTCAGGTCCCTACCTTGTAAGAATAAAGAGGAAGAGATAGCGTTAGATACCTTTCATTTAAATAAACAAAAACTTATCAGGAGATACTTAGATAGACTTGTAAAAAGCATCGATCACAAGCTGTTAGACCAATTCCATATATAGTTGTTATAGTTGAATGAGATTTCTGAGTGAAAGTCTCTTATACTTCATCTAATTCAAATACAGTAAGTTTTAAGAAAGCCATGTGTGAAAACAATAGGAATTTAACTTTTTTTTAATAACCTATTGTTGTATTTGTATTATGTGGAAATTTGGAGAAAGCAAGAAACTTTTATATGTGTACGCATCTGCCACAGTTCATTAAATAGTTACAATTGATTACGTCAATAGAAATATATCAATGTATATACATTCATACAAAAAAAAGTTACCGGCATTTGAATGAATTCAAGGTATGAGTTTGCCTGCAAATATAAAGCAATCCATATCTATATTTGTACTTGTAATAAATCTGTATTTTTAACCGACTTTTTAAAACAAGGAGGAGGTTCTTAATTAGATATTTTCGATTCGATATTCGATTAATTTAATCGATTTTGAATTCCATTTCGATATTGGATTATTCGATTCGAAAAATGCTCAATTTTTTATAATATGCAATCATTATAGTTATTTTATAAAGAATATTATAAATCCTTATCCAAATCAATTTTATATTTAAAGCTGTTTTTGAACGATTAAATTAAATTTGTGATTGACATCAACACGTATGACTGTCAGTCAATTCTGTTTATTTAATGAATAATCATGTAGTTCAAGCGGGCGAAGCCGCTGGCAGGCCGCTAGTAAGCAATAATAAAAAAAAAGTAAATGAATTACTGGAAAATCGCTGAGAAATAATATTGCATTACATGCAAATTTTACACACAAATCAGATTGTTAATTATCTATTCGACAATTATAAAATTCTCACCGTCTTTGATACAAATGTGGTAATCGCCGTGTGTTCCCGGCTTAGAATAGGATCACCCTGGTACTGGTGGTGTCGTAAGAGGCGATTAAAGTACGAGTGGGAGAGTCACGTTGCCAGCAATGGCGACACGCTTGGGCAGACTCGACCGGGTCATTACCACCCCCGGCATTTAAAACCGGCGTGAAGTAGTGGCTTTATGCCACTGCGTTTCGCATTAGGTAATGCCGGGCTCCGGCGCCCAACCACCTCAATAGCTGGCAACGCACCAGTAGCTCCTCTGGTGTTACGCGGTGTCGTGGGCGGCGGTGATCACTTACTATCAGGTGACCCGTACGCTCGTTTGCCATGCTTTTTCCATAAAAAAAAAAATAATCAAAGCTTGGCATTGAGCTTCATGCACTCAGCGCGTATCGTTGCGAAAATTCGGCCGAAATTGTCTTGATACTAATTTCTATGCTATATGTGGATATAGCGTGAAACTTAAAAAACAACAAGAATAGCTTATATGGCTTAAATATTGATACAGCTTTCCCTATAGCTTTCTGTCCACTCAATGCCATGAAAATCCGAGTTGATATCGTTTTGTGCTTTACGTGAGGATACGCAGTATATACAGTGCAGCATAAGCCGATTACTGCGATGCTCTTTTAAATGGATTATTCAATTATTTTTTATTGTTATATCAGTTTATTTTTATTATAAGTATTGAATTCTACATACATTTAATATTATTGTGGTTACATAACTGCGCTCCAGTAAAAATTGTATTCTAATAAAAACTTTTTTGGAAACAAAATACTTGTAGTACATTTTTTACTTTATTTAATTTAGCCAATGTCTGACATGATGGTTGCAGGTTCGATTGACCGCCTAACATAATGTACAATTTCTCAAAATATATTTAGTTCTCGTTTCCGTTCAATGCAAGAATTAAAAACTACTGCTGATATTACATATAACAATATAATTAATTGTGATTGATATAAAGAAAGACGTACATCAGCACATTCTTGTATGGTATTAGGTTAATTAAAAACAGTGGCCTCGTTACATGAATGTTTTTAACAAAGATGTTGCTCATCAATTACGCTGCCAAACGGTGTGTGGGCGCATCGCACAGTGAAACACAATAGCACATAATAT
>DWGR01002082.1:0-14430 GCA_018247715.1 Heliconius burneyi
ATCGTTTTAATTTTTTAGGTTTGTATTTTTTTATGCGTAGTCTGGTAGTCAAATTATAACAAAAGACTTTTATATATAAAGATTTCGTAAATTTGAATTTTTCGTAAATTCAGAGGGAAGAGAGGTAAGGGGAGACCTCGGTTGACCTTTGAATACACAGTATCAAAGATCCCTGGTGGAAGGTCACGTAAAAGCATGAGGACTCCCCGAAGGGCATATACGAAGAGGTTGATGACACTGGACGAGACGGAAGAGGTATGTAGAGAACGCTCCGGCGTTTGGCGCTCCGTTCTCTCCGACTACTTTGCTAGGGATAAAGCGTGAAGTTAAACTTAACTTAGTTAAGATTTCGTAAATTGAAACTATACATAGACTTAAGCCACTACATAGTTAACACAGTATTATTGCCATAAAGTAAATAAGTGGAGAATAAAGTTTCTTCTATCTCAAGACACTTTCTCAATATTTCGTAAATTGGGAAAGAATCTTTTGTCACTGATATACTCTACAATATTTGTCATTTACGCGAGTACAGCAAGGTAGGTAAGTGAAAATTAATGTTAAAACACTTCGTTCCCCATATACCGCCTTATTTTCAAGACATTGCGTGTTGAGTGGCGGAACCCAAAATTAAAATAATTAAAAGAAAAAAAAATTAAATCCCAAAAGTCGATGGGCATGGGCACTGTGCCTAAACGCCAAGACGTATATTATGCCCGTTATAATAATACGGAGTATATACATATATTTATTTTTACGGTCATCCGTCGTAGAGCCCATTTCCTGGTATTCCGGGACGAAACGTGATTCGACCGTTACGTTGAAATCGTCTTTTGGCATTTTTTTTGGAATAACTCAAGGTAAATATGAGAAATCATTTATTTTGATGTATAAAGTATTTGAAGGATAATACTTTATCTACGAATAAACATGTGGACAAAACTTCGTCATCTTAACCATTCTGAACATCATTTCGATCTATTAAAAATAATGTAAACATTACTTAATTCAGTTTAATTGACTTGAACTATAAAAAAACGGATATGATAAAAAAAAACCATTTCACAATGTTATCATCGCGAACGATGCGGGTGGTTTCATATAAATGAAATGACGAGAAAATAAATGTTTATTTATACCAGTAACAAAGTTTAGTGTGGACGTTTTGAAATATGCTGTTATATATTAGTTTTTTTGTTATTTTACTGAAGTATGGAGAATGCAATGAAGATAATAGTAAGTAAAATTCTCACGATTCAGGCTTATCTCGCGCACAGCGGGGTACGCAGAGGAACATAGATAGACAATCCATTTCTCATTTTTCGCAATTTTTTTTGAGACATTGCATATTAAGTGACGGAACTCAAAGCTGGATTTCTTACAAATAATTTATTCTGTCGAGTGGGGGTCCTACCCACAAACATCGCGTTGCAAACACATCCTTGTGCCCCTGCGGCACGACGGTCTCATAATAATAAAAAAAAATATATAGTGGTGCTTTGAAGTAGTGTCTTACATGTCTGTGATGCAATAGTTGTTGTTTCTATTTCCAATATGAAGGTAAAGCCGACACTGAGTGTATAATTGGTTATTTTTTTTCTATAGCTTCACGCTGTATCCCAAGCTAAGCAGAAGTAAGGCAGAAAAAACGTGGGAAAGTAGAATTAGAGATACGTTCCCAAAAAGACACTTTCCACCGAATTCTCTATATTTGCCTTGTTCCCAGAGCTAGAAAATAAAAATATGAAATATTTCATTCCCAAAATGGAAATCGAACCCACAACCTGTTGCGCTGGGAGTCACATACTTGCCACGACGGCCTCTCGACATAAAAAATAATTTTTATTTTTGCAGAACTTGAAGTTTACAATGAGTTACCATGTTCTATATTTAGTGCCGACTGTGTAATGGAAAAAGACTGCCCATCAAATCAACTCGTACCATTGAAAGGGATGTGTCCCACGCAAGAGAAATATGGGGTAAAATGCTGCTTTGGATGTAAGTAATGCTAATATCTTAAACCATGCAGGGGCACAAGCCAGTGAGAGTTCTCGCTCCGATAAAAAAATGCGGCGTTAACTTTCGCCACTCAACACACAATATATTCAAATTTAAAGAAAAATGTGGAGCACAGAGTGTCTTAATTCTAGGTTTTCAGGTACTCTCTGCCTACCCTGCTTTAAGCGGGATGCAGTCTGAAGCTCTTCAGAGCTTTAGAGCTTTCTTAATTTTAATTTCTTCCAACCCCTAAGTTTTTGAAGAAAAGAGTGCAGTGTGATATATAAGTGTTCTGTTCATTGTTTTTTGTGTTAGAACACTCTGTTCTCCTATTTTTTTCAATTTCAAGACATTGTTCTTTAAATGGCGGGGTTCTACGCCGTAGCTTATTTTTTTTTAACGGGATTTATGCAGCAGTTTTACGTAGTTTTACGTATTACATATACTTAGGAAGAAAGTAAACAAAAGTAAAAAAAATATTTTATTTTATTCGATTCCCATTCGAGGAAATGATATATTTAATATTATGTGTAAAGCGAGGCGGTAAGGTCCGGTTCTCATTACGCAATTCCTCCAGAATTCGAAAATGGTGAGAGGAGTATCTTAAAACTAAGAAAAAAATAGAAAATGAAAATCATAAAATCAAATCTCCTCAGCCATCTTCAGCTAATATCAGAGTGGCCAATATTCGTCTTCTATACTGCACTGCAGTTACAGCTTATTAAATTTATATTGCAGCCTATGATCAAGCCACTAAGTGCAATCGTAGGGGAGGTGAATGTTTTCCAAAACCTACCAATTGTCCGGATTTCCTAACAGTTAGAGAACCAGGTGTTTGTTCTGATGACGAAATATGTTGTATTTTAGTATAATAAAGTATATGCAAAAAAATGTGTTTATTTATTGTTCCCAATTGTCAATTTATTAATAATATTGAGTACATAAATGATAAATAATGTATCTTATGTTATATTATGGACTAAAATTCAGACTTGGAAATTGAAGATTCGTGGCGCGTAGGCAAAATCATGCGACTGTAATGCGACAGGTTGTGGTTTTTGATCACCACTCGAGTAAGTGAAATATTTATTTACGTTCATGTTTCCTTTTTTTTGCTCGAGATAATCGAGACAAAGCGCGGCGTTCAGTTCTGCCCCTCATCAAGCAATGCCTCCAGAATACGGCAAAAAGTGGGGAACGGAGTGTCGTAACACCAAGTTCCTTCTGCCTACCCTGCTGTGTGCGGGTTACAGCGTGAAGCTGAGGAGAAAGAAATAGAGAGAAGACAAAGCACGGCGATAAGAGAAAATCAACATTCCAGGTCTGACCTGGTCGGTTTCCAAGAGGCGCGGGTTCGAGTTCCGCTACGTTCAAATTTTTATACGTTTTCTAAATAAATATTTTTCTTTCCTAAGTGTGGAATAATACTTTACCTACAACAGGTTGTATCAAGCCTATAAGAATTTCGACGTAGCTTGATGAGAACGTATGGCTCAGTGGTCAGAGCGCTTGGTCGATTTGCAGGAGGCGCGGTTTCAAATTTTTTAAACGTTTTCTAGATAGGTATTTATCTTTCCTAAATGTGGATTAACACTTTAAATTTGTTAAAAACATACAATGTTCTGTGAACTCAAAACAAATCTAAGAGCTCTCGTTCATTATTTCTTTGTTTCTAATTAATATAGCACCTTTAGAGTTATAGTGACCAGAATAAAAAAATTGTGATTTTGAGAAAGAAAGAAATAATATAGATAAATAAATTAACAATTCATAAAAAAAAACATTTACTACTGTAAAATTATTTTATATGCCTATTTTTTGTACAAAAACGTTTTGTACAAATCTTTATATGACATTTCCCAAAACTTGATATTTTTAAATAGGTCACTATAATTGTAAGGCGATGTGATGAAGTTTACGTAGTAATAGATATGGATATATGGATTTTCAGTTGTTATTTTAAATTATACGCGATGGGTCGAGGTCAAAAGGTAGGTCGAGATAGGCGCAATTTATCTAGTTACCAGGATATTAAAATATATAATTAATTTTCCGCAGCCGGCATCGAATGCCATCCAGCGTTACAGACAGACGCACCATAACAACCTTTTTTAAAATCTGTAAATTATAAAGTATGTAAACTAATTAGAAGAAAAAAAATACAGTAGAATTGATACCCTTCTTTTCTTACAGAATTCGGTTACAAGGAGCGTATCACCAACTATATTTTCTATGTCTACTTCATAATATTATTCAAAAAAAAATATTATTACCAACATTCAGCTCAAAATGATCCAATTAAAATCATAAAACAAACGTTTATTCAATTATAATTTCTAGCTGTTGTTATAAATGATTGCACGCCATTACGTTTCTCCTAACGATCGCACCAAAAACACGATATTGAAGCTTTATTATAAAATTATAATAATTTTAATGAACCCATTGTTTTGAAGGGTTCGTGGGACATTGTTTTATTTGGGTTTATACATTTTGGTATAATTATCGGTTACGTTAGCGTTAGTGGTCAGTTTCAATGGTTGTTGATCATGTCATTGTTAATTTTGTAATAATTAGTTTAGTTAAATAATACCAGCTAAGTGCGATTCAGACTCATGCACGAAGGGTTCCGTACAACGTTTTTTATATAAAAGGCAACAATCACGTTTTATTTTGCTTTCTGTTTTTTTTTTAGTTTTACTAAGCGGGATAAAAATGCATTATCTGTGAAAATTTCAACTTTCTAACTATCATAGTTAATGAAAACAGGCTGGTGACAAACAGACAGTTAGATGGATGGACGCACAATAGAATCCTTGTGATAGAGTGCTGGCTTACCCTTTTATATACGGAACTCTAAATGAATAAATTTTTAACAAAAAGAAAAACCGACTTCTAACAACAAACTAAAAAGTAACAAAATAATTTTACAAAGATTTTATAATTTTGAACTCGGTGTCATGTAAAACAAACTGGTTTAGTGATTTGATATGGTAGTAAGGTACGCCTTACCTTAGCACCGACTTCAAAATCATAAAATCTTTGTAAAATTATTTTGTTACTTTTTAGTTCGTAGTTAGAAGTCGGTTTTTTGTTTGTTAAAAACATTTTCTACATTTTGAAACACATTCCCTACCCTACTACTTAACGACGAAAAATTTAAAATGTCTTAATCATATTTTTTGTGTCGAGAAAAACTTAGCGCTTGACTTACAAATTAGACAAAATAAGCCTACCGGAAACAGTAGACTTTTTTACCTACCCTACATCTACAAGAGTATTCATATATTTGTTCATATAAGTACGTGAAGTGATCTGGAACAGACATCAATATTGAAGGCCTCTTATTTAATCTATTAATTAGAGAATATTGTTTGCATTATATTTTGTTATATTTGGATTAAATATTATTCCAATGAAATATAAATATCTTATATGTTAGAGAATACCTCTTTTTATCACCTTATTAAAAAAATTGATTATCAGTCTGAACTAGACTTGTATAGTATTGTTGGATTGCATAATATTTGAGTGTAAATAAATATCAATCAGCTTCAGGTGGATCCCGCATACAGCAATGTAGACAGAGGGAACCTCGTGTTAAGATACCATACCCCACTTTCTGCCGAATTCTGAGGGGATGGCGTGATGAATGGCAGAATTCAACGCCGCGTTTTTACCTCGACACCAGAGTGAAGAAATGGAAATATAAATTTAAATAAATATTTCAGCTCATATTTGACTGTAATGACTTAATTAGGCTTCCAAACACGATGGCTTAATTTCGTGTGTATGTTTGTCCGCAAATTTCTCGGAAAGTAAAAGTCATATCAAGATTATGCCTTTTGATTTAATAGGGTTATATTCCAACTTACGGAACAGTTTTGAAGAAAATCGTCTCTGAAGTTTTTGAGACATAGATATACACACATTTCTGGAGGGCACATTTTTGTGCTATATGAGTACTATAAGTATTTACATTTTGATTTAGTCTTTAAATCCATACTCAGTTTTTCTTACCCAAACTTACGTACTGCTTTAAAATATAAAATAGATTATGGTTATTTTTACTTATTTTCTATTCTTATTCGATAACACCACATATTTATCTTGTTTAAAAGAGAAAATCACTCTAGGTTTTACTTCAATTAACACCGTGTACCAATACAAAGCGCAGTTTGTCAAAGTCAACGAAATAAAAAAGTATCCTTCCAATTCCCTACTATGAGTTTCGTAATTCGTTAGCGTTAGCGTTAAAATATATTTTTTTAGGTTGACTTCTATAGTGTTAATGTGTATTTTAAAGGGACCCTTTTATGAGGCTACTCTTATGTCTTACTGTTATGTTATTATCAGCTCCTTTCCCTACAATGCCATGGGACTGGGGAACACGATGAATCCATGGAACTCTAAAAAGTTTCTAGAAGAGTATAAGAGATTATTTATAATTTCAGTCTGTATCCCACAAGGCAGGGTAGGCAGAGTGAACATGGGAACCTAGTTCTAAGAACCATTACTTCGTCCCCCTGAATTTTGGAAATATTGCATCTCATTCCTCATTACCACGCTTTGCCTTGTTACCAGAGCGAGAATTGAATAATTGAAAATATTAAATATTTCATTTCAGGACACATGGTTGTGGGTTCGATCAACAGTGGAAGACACTCTTCTCTCTGGTGACGAGGCAAAGCACTACGTTGAGTTTCGAATTTTGACATTGAAAGTGGGAAACGGAGTGTATTAATAGTAGGTTTCTTCTGCCTACCCTGATGTTTGCGGGATAGAGCGTGAAGCTGATTTTAAATTCTTTCATCAAATAATTCCTATAAGTGAATGAAAATTCCTCGAGTGGGAATCGAACTCACAACCTATACATGTACACGTTTACAGTCGCACGATGCCCTAGCGCCATGTCAAGCCTCGAATAAGATACGCATAACGATTCCGTGAAACGAAAGAAAAAAAAATATTTTTACTTACATCTAAAGCTGAAGAATTGAGAGATAAAGCGTGAAGCTAATAACAATATATACAAAAAAAAAACATCCTTATAAAGTTAATCCTTAGTAATTTAAAAGTATAGAACGATTTTAATTCGAATAGAAACGTTCCTCTTGTTCCTTCGAAGACGCAGTTCTTCTTGATTAATAGAAGCTAAGAGATAAAAAAAACTTTGGCACCAAAAAAGATTCTACGCTTGTTACAATTTGACCTCGTTAGTGTTTTTTTGATCTGTTTGACTTCTCGTCTCTTTCCTGTTTAATAGGGCGGTACTTTAAATAAAAAGTGAGTTATATTTTTTGAGATATCATATTTTGAGAACATAAATAAATGTGCTATTTTATATCACGGTGGAACCGGAATGGCGGAACTAAACGCCGCCTTTTGCCTCGACACCAGAGCGAAACAATGAACATATAAATGTAAATAAATCTTACATTTCCTCGAATGGGAATCGAATTTACAAACACTCGAGCTTAAAAGCACACTTTGTGCTACTGCATCACGACTGTCCTCAACTGATTCGAACTTACAACAGCAGAGAGAGTACCAAACAATCACTTCAATAAGCAATAATATAATTTTCCATACAATTTTCTTATTAATTTGTTTCCTCTAGAATATTCGAACACCTCAACCAATCGTATTAAATGTCGTTCGTGACGGCGACAAGTGTTCTCTTAAATTGAATCCGTAAGTAGTTCCTGCGAGATAATTGAAATATCGATAGTACTTCGACTTAACTAATATTTATTGCTTCTATTATTGATCTGAATGGGAAAAAAAATGAGTTGTTTTTATAAAGATAATATATAGATCAAATATAAAAAGCTATATTTATCTTTTACATATAACCCCGCCAGGGGGCGCCCCTTTAGCTTTTGACCTTATTCTCACAGGCAGCCATTCAGTGCCTGTTTTTCTTCAGGGAATGAGCACCCTCTTCCCTAACCAACCGGTGACGCTGTAAAGGCCACTAAGGCTAACAGCATTAATGTCATGTTCGAAAAAAAAAAAAAAAAAATTTGACATATAAATTATCACAAATAGCCAGCTGAATCTCTTCCCTCTCCAATACTTTAAAAACCGCTTATTCATCAATTAGATCAGAGACTACATTGTTCTTCATACTGACATTATTAGAAAAATAGCCCATAGCTTAACCAAAAAAAAAAACTCTTTTATGAAATAAATTTTACATCATCCAAACCCGCGACATATTCCACCCTAATTTCAATGAACCAAAAGATCTTTGTACAGAATTTAAGTCTAAAGCTGCCTCTGCGTATCTAGGTACGCCTCGCAACGAGTAATTACATCCTTGATTTCAAAATGAAGAAAAAAATGGCTAATGAGAGACCCAATGAAATTGAACCCACCATCCAACTAATTGTCTACTGCAAAATCCTGCACGGAAATGTTCGGTACGTACAATTTAGTTGTAAACGGGGGACGCCGTTTTGTTTACTTATTTTTTATTAATTATTTTTTCAGATTTACGGCATATGACAGACATTTTTCATACGAATTCGAAACAATGTCCATTGACGTAACTTAACGCTGACTTTTGTATTACCAGATTGGAGAAATTTAAATAATTCGTTATTCCGAGTGAGAATGAAACCCACAGCTATCGCGTTCTGGCTGATCGGCAGGCGCTATACCATCGCTGTGATAGCGTGGGTTTTGCTTAGGTTAAATTTTATGGTGGCTTCACGCTGTAACCCGCACCACATCTGGGTAGGAGCCCGGAACATAGTGCTAAAACACCTTTATCAAAACACTGCCGTTCTGAACTGTAGTAGCGCAGGGATACGTGACATGTTGTGATGACAAACAGAATTCTATGGAAAGTTGGTGGTAAAAAGGAAGTATCTTAAGTTACATAAACCCTTATAGTAAGCTACAAACTATATTCTCATAGAAATGTGATCCTTAATACAATGTATCAACGATCACAATCACATATCAATTCTCAGTCAAATAGAGTAACTTAAAAATATAAGGGGCCACCGTGTCAATTGTAGGTTCGATTTCTAACTTGAAAAAATAATTATTTCCTTAAACGATAAGACAATTCACAGCATTTCTCTACTCTCAATATCTCAAGAATTAAGGTAAAACTTAAGCAAGGAGTTGGGAAGAAATTTCCTGAACCCAATAGTAGCGTTAGGTTATGCCACCTAACCAGCAATGTCTCTAAATATAAAATGAAGACTTGAATATCAAACAACTATAAAAATAAAAGTATAAATACATTAAGAAATCAACACTGCAAACCAAACAGATATTTCAAAGTGAATAGCAACTAAATTAATTACTTTAAAAGTGTAAAATACGCGAGGATCTAGTGAAGGGAATAAACTTCCTCAAGCTTTTTATTGTTTTATTTTACACTCTCATGGGAAAGACCCGACGAGTAATTGTAGGTTATTGTTGAGAATTTTTATTGAGGGTTTATTCAGCTTCCCGCTTTATCCCGCAAATGCGTGTTAAGATAAGTATCTTCCTTTTCCATCTAAATTCAAGACGTTACGTTTAGTGACGGTACTAAATGCTGCACTTTGTCGAAGAACAGTGAACACCACAAGCGTTATCTTTACAGCTAGACACCTACCTTCTGCACCACAAGGGCCAAAAAGACTCATTTATTTATTTTTTTATTTAGTATGTAATGAGGCCATCGTGGTTCAGCAGTACATCCTCTGAAGTAATTTCGTGTAAATGCGGCAATTTTCGCTTCGATTTTCATATGGGGGAAAGAATTATTTTTATTTCCTCGCTCTGGTGACATGACAAATCCCGACGTTGAGATCTGCCATTCAACACTCAACGTCCTGAAAATTAGATGGTTCGTGGGGAGCTAATTTTCTTAACCCTAGGTTCCCTCTGCTTACACCTTATTAGCGGGATACATTGGGAAGGTAACTGTCACCCTCCTTATACAAGGACATCCCGAAAATGTAATTCATATAGATGTATCTAAAATATACACCCATTTAGAGTGTAATAGATCACACTCATATCTCAAAATCAACTTGAATTGCGGGTCACATCGTAAAACAGTCTAAATTTTGTCGCTACCTCACCTTAATTGTACCATTACGTCGCTTTCTCTGCTATCTGCGGTTACCTTACTCTAAGAAATTATTTCCATAGCACTTTTAAAACGGTAAAATTATAAATTTATAAGAAAAGAAGTCGCTTTTTGTTCGCTTCGTTCGTCAATGCCCGTTCGCTTCGCTCGAAATGAATTGTAAAAACGTTGCGTTAGTTGTCAGAGCAATTGTATAGTTCCCAAGTAGCGCGTGTACAAGTCCCGCGCTACCTCTATTTTTTAAATATTTTCGATTTTTTAAATATTTTTAAATATTAAACACGAAACTTGAGAAATTGAAATACTTAACAATTTCCTTTCCTGGATCTGGTAACAAGGTCAAGCGCAGCGTAGAGTGCCGCCCAGGAACCAAGTGGTAAAGCTTTTTACCACTTGGTTCCCGGTTCCCTCTGCGTACTGGATAATTTTAAAGAAATTTTACTATCGGAACAGTGTCACTTATGCGATATATGCATATCTTAATCTATATCATGTACCATCTTTGCTTAAAATAATATAAGGTTACAGCGTAAAAGTAAAAAAATATAGTTCAAGAATATAGATGTATATCATTCTCCTTTTTGAAAAAAAGGACATAACTGAAAATTTTATGGCCATCGTGATCTAGTGGATCAACGTCCGTCTGCCAATAATTAAATTACGTTACAGAATGTCTCATATTTGGGCGTAGCGAGAAAACCACGAGCCTTTAGTAGAAATACTCTTCTTCTGTCTATCCAGCTACATTCAAGGGATATAGAGTGAAAGAAAAAATAATAAAAATTAAAATATAACAGTACAGTGGAAACAATTTCTTTGAAAATGATAAAATATCGCCGTTTCAAAGCCTTACGTAGAATTTTCTGGTTTACCACCTTATTTGTAGTGTCTCGCGCTCCTTCACGTTTCCTAACAAAGCTCAGTAAAATGTAATTAGTGTCATAATTTCATATTTTTATAGAAAACTATATGTGAACTGTTCTTTTTGTAGGAAGTGAAATATTTATTTTCGTTTATATTTCCATTTCTTCGATCTATTGTTGCTGCAAAAGCGCGGCGTTGACTTTTGCCACTCAACATGCAATAAATCCACAATTTGGTAAAAAGTGGGGAATGGAGTGTTTAACACTGGGTTCTCTCTGCCTACCCAGCTGTGTGCGCGATAGATTGTGAAGTTATTTTTATAAAATCCTCCATATTGAGATAGAATCGCAACTATTAAGCTTACAGTCAGATATAGTCCCACTGCGCCACAACAGCCTAGTATAACAATTAAAGACACAAAAAATATATGAAAATAAAATCTCCTACTCTCTAAGAAGACACCACACACAAGATCTTTATACCATATAAATGAACCAAAGTGACATATGCATGTCCCCACCACATTACTCCTCGTTAGATACTAAGCAAAACAAATAAGGTAAACCCTACCAACAATGTGCGTAAGCGGTGGTACTTTTTTATACTTACTAGGGTAAAATAGTATTTATTTTTTAAGAGCTTGATAGTTTAGCTTTTCTTGATGTAATGATAGAAAAGTCAAGCTCTTGAAGGTTAAAATTGTTCATAGATACAAAGTAGAGCAATAAATATTTAGAATGGAAGCTTTCTAACTGGGCGCAGCATCAAGGTCGCTGTCGACGGTTTCAAATTTATGCCCATTAACGCTGGCGTTACCCAAGGCTGTGTGCTGTCCCCTACGCTGTTTCTTCTGCATGTCAATGACATGTTAGAGGATTGTAGCATTCATTGCTATGCGGATGATAGCACGGTGGACGCTGTTTACTCAGGCCGTGCAAGTATAAATAGAGTTTATATTAAAAATTATTCCTCGTCTTCACGTTGATGTTAGTCGTGGCACAGGGGTACAGGTGATGGGTTCGATACCCACTCGAGGAAATACGGCGGGATTGAATGCCGATAATCTATTCTTCCACAACAGACTTAACACTAGGTTCCCTCTGCTTACCCTACTGTATGCGTGATACAGCGTGAAGCGGGATATATACATTTTAATGTCATAAGCTTCCCAAAAAGTAAGCTATATTCGAATCTGCTATTATGAAGTAAAAATAATTGTAAATATACGAGTATAATCAAATAACATTTATTATATACCTATATAAGAAAATTAAAGCTTTAGTCCACTAGAATGCTAGAAAAGTAGGTATAGAATTCTCTTATAGTATAAAACGCATACATAATGAATATACGACTATTGTTCTTACCTGCATATGTAATAAGAATCTAGATAGAAATTGGTTTTTATGTGAGCCTAGGGATTTACATTTAAATAGACTTTATGTATCGCACGTATGGAGATTGTAAGAAAAATTCTCTAGAATGTATTAAGTACTTGCTACAGGCTATAAATACGTACTGTATCTAGGGTTAATTTAATATTTTATGATAAATTGGTTTTCGTCTGCAAATTTGTTTACATTGATTTAAGAAATAACATCCCCCTTTATGCCATTTCTGTAAGTATTTCTAGAAATTCTTTCTAATTGTTCCGCTTCATTACATAGTCTACCTACATACCGTGAACTACTACCTAGTTACAATTTCTAGGTTAAGTAATTTTGATTTGCGATATTAAAAATATAAAATTAAATTGTTTAATTTTCAGAACCAATTGTTTACTTAGCTATTTTTTATATTACGTTATTTTGGTCTTCGGTCCTCATAAGTCTCCTTCCGTCGTTCCTTCCGTCACGAGATAGTGTTAAGCATATACAACGTTTAGAAACCCGAAATATCTTCCAACACTTCAGAAACAGAAATGGTAAAAACAGACAATTATTACCACATTATAAATCATTAAAACCGTTGAGTTCGGCCAATCAATGCCGTGAAAATTTAGTGTAAAGTGAGAAGTTAAGTTCTCTTAAGTTAACTAGTTTCCCTCTGCTAACTTTGGTATATGCAGAATACAGCGTGAAGTTAAAAAACATCTATATTATCTCAGCATAAATCTCATTTTCGTATCATCTCAGCATAAATAGCCTCTTCCTTCATTCTCTCATAAACCCGGAAGGACTTTGCATCTCGAAACTTCATTATCTCCCAATTACCTGCAATGTGAGAATTTATGAAATTCATTAAAACTTGCTTAATTTTATAACAAAATATTAAGAAGACCATCGCAAACTTGGAACCGTATTTTGAATATAATGAATGTAGCTATAGGTAGACCAGTCGTGGCGCAGGAGCACAGAGTGTGACTGTAAAACCGACTGGTTTTGGGTTCGATCCCCACTCAAGGAGATGAAATATTTATTTAAATTTATATTTTCATTTCTTCGCCAGACGGCCTGCAATGCATGCCACCTATATATGAAATCTAAGCGTCGTATGTACAAATGCTTAATAGTAATATTGTCACAATTTATCGAATAAGGCAAAGAGAGCTTAGTGTCAAAACACACCGATTCTTATTCCATCTCAATTCTAGATATTGCGGAACTCAATGCTGCGAACATATCACATAATAATCCCATAGGATTTTACACACATTACCCTATTTTCAAATCCTGCCTCTGAGACGAGCCAGTATTCGGTAGAAACTGGGGAACGGTGACTTAATAGAAGCGGAGTGTGTTAACTCTTGTTACCGTCTGCCTACCACGCTATATGCGGGATACAGTGTGAACAAAAAAAACATTATATAGATACGAAAACCACTTAAACCAGTCAATAAAGTAGAAAATTACAAGAAGACAATACAATTCGCTATATCTTAATCGTGAACTCAGTAATTACTGAAAGCGTCGCAATTCCAGCATAAAGCTTGGAACGCGGTGTGAATAGAATATAAATTGTTAAGTATCGTTTTCTTTAAAAAAGAGAAAGTATTTACCCTTTTTTATTATAAATGATTTTAAGAATTATTTGATCATTTGGAAAGTTTGGTAGATATGTTTCTGGAGTTGCAGGTTTGAATTTAAAATTGATTTGTGTTTTGAAGGTCCCGTACCTCAAAAGGTAAAAACGGAACCCTATAAGGTACTTTCCATTGACTGACCTATGAAATTTGGCAGGCACGAAGTGCGAAAATATATTTTTAGTGTATTTATGAGCGAATACGCCCGCAATGTTAAGTTTGTTGTTTTATATAAGAAGTAGGTATTTCCCGTTGACCTACAATCCTAAACTCGGTGGACGAGTCCGATTCGCACTTAACCTGTTTTTATTTTTTATTTTGGAATCAAGCGGCGTTTCACGTTTTTTTGGTTATGTATAAGGCACACAGCAAGGCAAGCAAAGGCCACCTGAGAACCTTGTCTTATGTCTCTACGTTCCCATTCCGCAATTTCCACTGAATTCTCGAG
>DWGR01002083.1:0-14428 GCA_018247715.1 Heliconius burneyi
AACCGTCGCGTTACAGTCACACCGTTGTGCCTATGCGCCACGACGGCCTCAATATTAATAATAACAATATTTTTAAATGGAAAAAAAATAAACAAGATAATAGCGTCCTCTCTCGGTAACTGATTACATTTTGTAATAACTTTTTGGTTGTAAAATTCGTAACAACCGTATAGAAATTTCAACGTAGGATGTGAACGTATAGCTTAATTGCCTTGAGGTCTCAGACTTGTTATCCAATGGGTGGCTTTGGAATTTTCCTTCGCTTCTTTGGCTATTTTTAAGAAATTTCTATAAAATTTGTAAGAAATATGAGTATACCGTAGGTTTTCTACGCCTACGGGTATTTATATATTCGATATAGAAATGATCTTTTAGAAATAAGCCCGCCATTGTAAACATATCTTTTCAACAGTTTCTTTTTACTTTTTTTATATGTGCTATGTAGAATATAATTAAATACACGTCAGGTAAATTTATTAATCATAATTATAGCAGTACTAATAACTTCCAAATATCTACCAAGTACTAAGATCTCTTCCTAACGTGCATTCTCCTATTGTGCAATATTATCTCTTTTGTTTCGTACATTTTCCTTTGTATCTTCTTCATTCAACGTGATAATAGCGAACTAATTCGTGATGAACTGGCACGCTCGGAGCGCCATAGATAAAGAACAATAACAACAAGTACTGGGTAAGTCAGTAGTAATAAATTAACTAAATATTTCAACTCAGCCGATGAGATTACTGCCATGTGCCGATAGTGGTTTGAGTTAACGGTTTTAAAGCGAAAAACTTCGACCAGCATCTTAAGAGGTCATCACTAGGCTGTTGGATCAAGAATTGGCCTGCAGAAAGCAGTATTGCTTGAGACGATGCGTATTTTGAGGAGGTTTCTCACTGTGGAAACCACCGATGGTCTGGTCTGGGCTCTAGTACCGCCGGCGAGAGAGTTTTGTTTTATATTGAAAAATTAAATATATTCGTCTTTGCTACTAATGATAAAAATAAAAAATACTGCCAATAAAAAAGTATCGCAACTGTGACTGGTAACGTTAAAAACAACGTTTCTAATCCATGGGTTTTTTTTCTCAAAAAAAAAGATAATAAAAAAGAAGCTTGCCTAATGACAAACGCCATTATCCAGCAAATCTTGGTGTTGTTTGTTACTTTACAACGTTTGTTACAGTCAAGAAGCATTGTCTCAATTACATTAAGTTGAACGTTAGCTATATTTTTAATGTAATTTAATAATGAAATTATTATATAATAAAAAAACAGGTTCACGCTGTATCTCGCACACAGCACCCTGCTGTGTGCGAGATACAGCAGAGGCAGAGGGAACCTATTGTTAAAACACTCCGTTCCCGTATTGAGTGGCAGAACTCAACGCCGCGCTTTGCCTCGATACCAGAGCGAAGAAATGGAAATAACGTAAATAAATATTTCACCTCCTCGAGTGGCCACAACCGTCGCTGTACAGTCATACCCTCATGCCACTGCGCTACGACGGCCTCAATATATAATTAACATCGTTAAATCATTATTTAACTAAATTATAAGAGCAATAGTTTTATTTCTTTTCCACAAATAAACCAATCATCTTGATATTAATAAATCAATATGTCACATCCAAACACCAATATTAGAATTAGTGTCGCACTTTGCCCAAACAATGGAAGTAAACACGTGTAATGAGGTTAACACATCGCGCGGAGGGAAGGGCGACTGTCACATGTGATTGATGTGCTTCGTTCGAGCGAAATGTAGCTTTAATCCACTAATAATTAAATATGTTACAAGCTAAAATATTATAGTGGTATAGATGTTTTTTTCTATTAAAAATTTGGAAAAAACAGAAATAACATTTTTTTTTAATAAAGAATATATTATTATTTGAGAAGATTAGGATTAAGATTAAGTTCTAAAAATTTACCTGACCGTTAAGAATTAAATATTAAAGTAAGGTTAAAAGAATACTGAACAGATTTTCTAGGGAAAGAACCTAGATTTAAGACACCCAGTTTCCTATTTGCCATCGAATTCTAGAGTGCGTTTTAACTGGAACTCAACTCCACGGTTTGCCTTGACACCAGAGCAAACAAATCATAATATAAAATATTACATTCTCTCGAGTGACAATCGAATCCATAACCGGTGGCGTGTAATATATAGTCACACGTTAGTGACCCTGTGAGATAACGGTCCTTTTTAGAGCAAAAATATATTTGCATAAATATAAAGGTTATATTTCTGTCATATATATTCATGTTGGCACGCAAATATATCGTAAAATAAAGAAAAAACAAAATCTTTCAAATATACTTTATCACGCTTCACGTTTATTCACACGTGACAAACGTACGAGTTGCGTATAAAAAGATAAATTGTTTTCGTATTAGTGTTTTGTTTTTAGTCTTTCAAACAGTTAGTTTGTGAGACCAGTCGTGGGAAACAGACACAAGCATATGACTGTAAAGGTGGCGCGACTCAACGCGAAATGCTTTTAAAATTCTGAATTCAGCGGAAAGTGGTTCCCCGGTCTTCTGGACTCTACTATGCATGAGATATAGCTAAACAAACATAATTCCCAATTCATTTTGTTTTTTATGATTGGGTGAGGCAAACTCTATTATTTTGAAAAGCTTTTCAATATGACCTATGTTAGTACAAAAGCATTGTACAATTTAATTTTCTAGAACAATATCCATTCGACATATCGTCTTTAATGTTTCCACTCGTTGCCTTCCTCAGTCCTTGGTAAATAATGAATGACTAGTTTCAGGAAAATCGATTTTTTTAAAAGAACCATAATTTTATTCTATTGAAAACCGTTTGTATAGTTTTATAACAATGAGTAAGTTTTTCTCTGTATTCATTAAATGTTGTTTAGTCATACTTATGTTTATATGGAGAGTAGGAGGAGGAGTACATTATTATAATAAAGGCTAGTAGGTTCACGCTGCATGAGGCCAGTCGTGGCGCAGGGGCACAGTGAGTGACTGAAACATAGACTGGTTGTGAATTCGATCCCCACTAGACGAAATAAATAATTTATTTAAATGTATATTTCCTTGAAGCAAAGCGCGGCGCTGAGTTCCGCCACTAAGCACGCAATGCCTCCACAAATTAGCGAAAAGTTGGGAACGGAAGGTCTTAACATTAGGTTACCTCTGCCACCGTGGCTCAGTACCTATATAAATATCAATAAAATATATTAATAATATAGATTATATGGAATATTTTGTTAAAGACATTATCAAATGATTTTACTTACATGTATTGTCTACTAAACTAAAAAGACCCACATTACCATAAACTAATAACGCGATGTTAATCTGAGTAGATGTTGTTTCCATTTCATTAAATAGCATTTTCCATAATAGTTTCCTATTAAACTTATAAAAGCTTTCAAACGAAACCTTTTGTGACGTATAATTGCTTAGAGTTCAAATTATAATGTATGGTCTACATACATTTTGTATACAAATAATGTGATCGTGACGTAGATCATAATGGATATAGCCAAATAAGTTTTCATCGGCATACATATTTAAGGGCCTCAATGCTCCGTGACCAACTCAGAATAATCTTGTGTCCACTCCAGGACTTTTGGTGTCAATTTTTTGCCCTAAAAATAGAATAAAAAACGTTTACATGAACATTTCTATTGAAGGCCAGCCTCCCCCCGAATAATAGCTCTAGATACTCCCATGGGGGCTAAGTATACTAAGATTAGCTAATCCTTTGCCCACTCTCCACCTTCTAGAGTTTCTTCATGTTAGGGTGGCTGGCAATAGCAGTCTAACTAAATATTTTTTTTCTAATTTTAAGTCACAAACCTTTTGTGCCAAAATCCTATGTACCTATTAGTACAACAAAATACTGTAAGTAAAGCAGATCGATTCCCACAGGAGGAAATTAAATATATTATGCTTTCACGCTCTGTTTTCGAAGCAAAGCGCGGCGTTGAGTTCAACTACTCAGTATCGTCATATGTTACAACGTCATGCCTACAGAATTTGACGGAAAGTGGACTGCGGAGTATCTTAACACTAGGTTCCCTCTGCCTACCTTCTCTGCTGCATACGGGGTTCGGCGTGAAGAAGTCAAAAAAGTTGAGGTATTAATAACAAAACAGTTTTATTACAAATACACACAGATGCCATCCTCCTATGTTACGAAGTAACTTCTAACGAAATTACATGTATCTTATGTACATTGACTCGTGGAACTAAAGTTTTAAGCATTAGATAAAAAAAATTGTATCTATATCGTTTTTATCAATTGCGGCCAGCTTGCACAGTTGCAATCTAAAACTTATGTATACAAAGCTGCCCAGAGTGATTCTTTCCTGACCTACAAAATCAAAGAACTGGAAGGTTTGACGTGGAAATCTAAAAGAACAACTAGTTACATGTAAATATTGAAATGGTCAGCATAAGCTTTCTTATTTGATATTGTACACCTGTACTATATCTACATTTTAATATCTAATATCTATATTTATATTTTATTCTAATATCTATATTTAATTATAAGAATTACATAAGTATTATAAGATAATATAAATAAAAGTTGAATTTTCAATGACCACGGATGGCAAAATGGAAATATTCCAAATTGCGAACAAAGAGATAGAAGAAGTAAATATTTGTGGTAATATTTGGAAATTTAGTACAAAAGAAACTCGCTTAATTGTGTGACGTGACAAATTCACCCTTCGTCACTGCGGCGTCTCCGCCGGCTTTTTGACAAGGGATCAGGGAGTCAACGAATGAAAGCACGCAAAAACGGGACAATTGGCTTTTCGTTCTTTTATTTTACTCGCATGTAAGTTCTTGCGTGACAGTTCATTGTTGTTAAATAAATTTTTTTGTAATATTACCGAAACATGAGCTATCACAATTGATATATTAAGTATATCTGTATTTAAATAAGACTAATTAGTTTCTATAATTTTTATTGAGAAAATATATATTAGAATAAAATGTGTCAATGTTTTCTTTATTGTTTCAAATGACGTAACGGATTTTAATACAGTTTTCACTAAAATACACGAATGAAAGTAATTCAAGAGGAATATTTTCATGTATGTTATGGTAGTGGTGTCTAAGCGGTGACGCCGCGTGTGGAGTAGGTACTAAGTACATTAGTAAAGGCATATGTACATACATCTAACTGTATAAACATCAATTTTGTTAAAGTAATCCATCAAAGACCAAAGAGATTCAGTTAAAATAAACAAGGCTTTTCAAAATTAGCGATTTGAAATATATCATGCATTGAAAATATTGTTATACGGCAGCGAAACGTGGGAAGAAGAATGAAAGAAAGATGAATGCCGTAGAGATGCGATCTCTTCGTAGCATATGCAAAGCCGCTTAGATAATCGAATCCGCAGGTAGTTACCAGCGAGGATGTCACGGTGAGAATGAAGAAGAACGTGCTCAGCTGGTTTGGGCACGTCGAACGAATTAATAACGAAAGAATGGAAAAAAAATCTATCATGGAAAAGTGAGTGGTAAGATAGATAGGGGGAGACCTCGGTTGACCTTCGAAAACATGTCAAAGATACTGGAGAAAGGTCACTTAAAAATCACGAGGACCCCCCGAAGGGCATGTATGAAAAAGTTGATGACAGTAGATGTGGCGAAAGAGGTATGTAGAGACCGTAGCGTTTGGCGCTCCGTTCTCTCTGATTATCCCGCGAGGGATAAAGCGTGAAGCTGTGTTGTGTTGTTGTTTATAATGTTGTTTCATTTCAGTTAACATTTTAAATATACGAATATTATGTAAAACAATAAGTACTAACTGAGATTATTGAAATAAATTATATTTTAAACAAATTTTAAATTAACGTCAGTGTCTTTTTGCACTATGACGTTTATGCATCCTCAGCGCTGTCACTTGAGGGAAGTGAGTTGCTTACTTCAATGCGAACATCCAGTGTGAAAAAGCCGCCATTTCAAATATAATTGACACCGTTTGTACAAACTTAAGTATGAATGAGTATTTGTATACCTACTAAAGGAAAGAGATATTTATACAAATTACGCTTTTAACATCTGAGGCCAATCTTGGCGCATTGGCACAGCGTTGAGTTCCGCTACTCAACACGCAGTGCCTAAAGAATCGGCGAAAGTTGAGAGTGGAGTCTATTAGCAGGCAGAAACGATAGTCAGATACACCGTAAAGCTGTTCGACAATTAAATTATTTAATCTAAATATTAATATTCTATTAAGTTGCATATATGTACTTTTTAATATTATATTTAAAAAATAAACATTATATCCACGCTACTTCAATATAATGTAGAATTCATCTACAAAAACTTCTAATTATAAACTAAAAACATTGTTTCTTAAAAAAGCTCAAAACAGCCGCACATGCTGAAGTGATTTATGTGTAAACATACAATCGATTGATATATATTTCTATTTTATAATGCAAATGTTAAAATAATAACTTTATTTTATATTTTTTAGAATGTTTAAGCAGTCAGTGATTTTCACTTATTTTCCTAGCCCGAAAGAGAGATGTTGCAGTGACAGTAATCTCCGCTCTGTGTATGTCTTTAATATTGAATCATTTTGTGGAACTAACGTTTATTAAGTTAACGTTTATTAAGAGTTATAAAAGAAATTGTTACATAACCACAAATTCTTTACAGAATAAAGATAAATATATCTCAAAACGGTTCTTACTAATTATTAAAATAAGAAAGTTTGTAATTCAATAATAAGTCCCGTCGCCGCATTCCTCTGTAAACAATATTAATAAGCGTCGCTTTGACATTTATATTAAAATATTTAAAAGTTAGAAATATATTTAAAACGTAAAGACCGAGTTAGTACTAGATAAACATTTGTAGCGCTCGTTCCATTTCGGTTCCTGCTCGTCTGTTGACTCAATCATTACTTTATCGTTTGAAAGTTTGTGTAATGTTTGAAGTATCTAAGCGAACTAATATTTAATATTTGAATGAATATTATATAATTATACCACCATCATCATCATCAGCTTCACGCTGTATCCCGCACACAGCTGAGAAGGCAGAGGGAACCTCGTGTTAGGATACGCCGTTCCCCACTTTCTGCCGAATTCTGGAGACATTGTGTGTTGAGTGGCAGAACTCAACGCTGCGCTTTGCCTCGACACCAGAGGGAAGAAATGGATATATAAACGTAATTAAATATTTCACTTCCTGGGGGTCAAATCCACAACCGTCGCGTTACAATCACACCCTTGTGCCACTGCGCAACGAAGGCCTCAATTATACCTATAAATTAACTTTTCGGATTTTTATCTTTATTTGTATTGTACTTACTATACAAATAAAGACTGACTTCATGTCGAATATCACCCTGTAGGTTTACATAACGCGGCGAAATTCATACAAAATGGAAGTGTAAATGCTCGTATCTTTTGATAGCCCTGTCTCGGAAGCTTAATTTTTCTGTGCTCCAAGGGACCATAGGTCTAAATATATGATATTAATTTCAGCTTGATACGTCCAAGCAATATCGAGATAAATCTTAACAGACGGAAAGACGGACAACAATGTGATCCTACAGTACAGATTCCGTTTTTACCTTTTGTACTGTACGGAACCCTAAAAATTAAGCCCACATCCGTCATATATTGTGAGGTACCTTTCAAATATGCTATAATATTTTTTTTCATTATCGTGTAATTGTTCTTAATTTTTGTAATCTGGACAGCCACTAAGAAAGGATTTTGAAACATTTTAATTCTAAATAGGGATTGTAATCCATACACACGTATAGATTTTTTTAAGAATCAGCACCAAATCTTATAAAATTTGAAATTCAGACTTTGAAAAATATTTCAATGAACACATGTTTCACAGTTGATGAGAATTCACCCCCTAAAATTTCATAAATACATATATTTCAGAACAATTTGCATAGTTCAAGCGGGCGAAGCCGCTCAGGTCGGCTAGTATAACAATTAGATACAATTAGAACTATAGACTTAAATACTGAGCTGTACAAACTGGTACAGCTCAGTATTTAAATCCGCAAATGTAAAGTTAAAGCTTACAGAGTTACCATTTTGTTTGCATAAAACGTTATGAATAAAACATTTGTGGGTCAATCTGAGATTAACAATAACTAAACTTGGCGCTCGCGTTGTTGCGCTACAAGTATTTTTTAGACGTGTGTTTGAACGTGTATTGAATCCGATAGAAAAAGGGGAATGGAATATCACTAGGTCCCCTTTATCCTCTGCTATACAGAGTGTTTTTATGAGCACCACTTTAAATGAAACCATAGTTTTAACTACTCTATAAAAGCCCAATACTCGTACAATAAAAAAATCCCTAAAAATGTTTTTTTTTTCTAAATAATAAAATTATCGTTGTAAAATAAAACTACATTTGTCAAGGACGACGCAAGCACACATAAGCCTATCAAATGGACACCGCCGCACACGCCTCATTCCGAAATCGAGTCCTAGGTATTGGCGATAAAGTTCAAAGTTGCTTAACTTTTACTAGTATTTTAGGTTTTTGGTATACCTGTTTATGGGATACAGCGTGAAGCTAAAAAATAAAACGAGACATGATAATACTGCTTGTCGTTTTTCATTATAATGGAAATTAATCTAAATTTGTAAGAAAATTTCTATTTATTTTTTATTAATATGTCTCTTTACATACTGTAGTTGTTATTCTACCAGTAATGAAACAGTTTCAATCAAAGCCAATACTTATATCTTTACAATATAAAAGATATCGAGTAATTTTCCCCATGATGCGTATATACTCGTATATTGTGACCAAATCTAAAAAATAAATCTATTTTAGTAATGTGTTTTTTATAATTTTTCGCGCGGGCCAATTCAGCAAATTAAATATATGAGGAAAATTACAAGCATTACGTATAAAATAATATAATGTTTTTGCGTAATTTTGTAAATTTTTCTTCTTTTGATCAATCCTAATGTTTATTCATAAGAGCGCTCTACAAATCCTGAAAGTCCAAATTAGAAGGTTTTTATAAGATCCGTCGGCTCTCATCAACACGCTGCGCCGTTTGAAATTACTAAAGACGAAGAAACTGTCAAATCAAAGGCGTAATATAGGAAACATTTCAAGATATTCAATCGTCTAGTAATTGAGGTCATTCGCGGCGCAGGGGCACAAAGTGTGACTGTAAACGCGACTAGTTGTGGGTTCGATTTCCATTCGAGGAAATGAATATTTAATATTTCCATTTTCGTTGCTATAGTGTCGAGTGAAAGCACGGCGTTGAGTTCTGCCACTCAACACGCACTGCCTGCAGAATTTGGTGGGAAAATGGGGAAAGGAGTGCGTTTACTCTGGTTTCCTCTGCGTGAGGCTTCAAAAAATCGTGTATCGATAAATTAAATGGCTATGAAGTACTCAACTCTGAGAGCAATTTATTTCATGTATTATGTAAACCTGTAATCAAGCGGCACCTTTAATATGTGTATCCTTGAAAGTAACTAACGTTATTTGTATAATAGTTATATGTTTCAAGTTCTCCTTTAGTGAGGTAACGCCAAGTTTATGTATTAAATATGAGTTATATCGTTTTTAAAGTTTTGATGACTTTTTAAGTGATAAAACTTAAAAGGTAGACAAAACAATAAAAAAAAACAGATATTTTTTTATTCAATTTGAAATATTTCAAGATAATGAACTTTTAACTGTATCTACTGCCTTAGGACGGTAGATATAAAAAAATCATAATATATATAAATTATCCTACTAATATGTGAAAATTTGTGAGGATGTATATTTTTATCCATTTTCATGCAAAACCTACTGAAGGGATTGAGATGAAAATTTAAAATAATATACCTTATTCGTCAAAATAGCACAGAGGCTACAATTTATGTAAAAAGTTTGTATTCAGATAATTTTTTAATTACCTCTTATCTGAGAAGACTACTAAAGTTCCTCGCAATCACCCGATTTTTTATGAAGTTAATAAAAATGGAAGAAGTGAGGTTCCCGAAAATGAGTAACGATAAAAAAAAACATATTCGTTATTCATTTAATCAACACCAACGAAACAAAAAAAAAGTTCAATCAACTTTACGCTAATATTAGAGCGATTATTAGATAGGAATATCAGAGCTACCATAACCATATTAAAATCAGCTTAACAAAGAGAAAATGCTTGCTTTGTCGACAGTCGCTTCGGAATTCTTATTGATCGATGTTGCGATATCGCTTACACCAGATTGTTAGGATTACATGGTGTAATACAAAATAATAACCCAAGTACTGCGGTCGGCGCCTTGTCCGTTAGAACTGGTGCCTTGACACCAATTATTTTGTTTGTGTAGTTAAAGTCTAAAAATCATTATGACATATTTCTTTTTTAATTTTGCTATTTTCGCTAACTATATTTTTTCTAGCTTCACGCTGTATACCGTACCGTACGTAACGTAATAAAAATTACATATATTACATACTTTTTTCTATTTCACCCTGTATCTCGCTTATAGCAGAGTAGGCCGAGGGAACCTAGCATTTCCGACGAATGTTCGAGACACTATGTGTGAAGTGACAGTACTCAACGCCACGCTCTTAGCTTTGCTATCAGAGAAAATAAATTAAAATATTAATCCATTCCTACGAGAGGAAATCGAACCCACAATCGTCACGTTACAGTCATACGCTTGTGTCCATGCGCCTCGACTGGCTTCAGGTAAATATTTTAATATATTATTTCTTCTATAATTTCATTCTCTCCCCGAGTAGGAACCGTACCCACACCGTTTCGTTTACGCTTGTGCCATTTCGCCATACCCACCTAGTAAAATAAAATAATAACGTAATAGAAAACATGAAAGTGCGTATACAGGGTTCTTAATTAAACATTACCCTTTGAACGTAACGGGATTAGGCATAACGGGAAATCCTTACAAATATTCATATAATTTTGGGTTTTGTATAATTTGCTAAAACAGCAGTAATTGCTGCCAAAAATGAAAATAAGTTATATTATAAATAATTTCTATTTTTTTCGTTACAGTGTCAAAGGAAACCACGGCGTTAAGTTCCGCCATTTAACAATTAATACCTCCATAATTCGCCATATGCAGAACTAAATGTCTTAACACTTTTCACGGTTCACGGTTTCCTCTTTGTGCGGGGATTTATTGTGAAGCTAATTTGATTAAAGTAATTACTTTAATTAATGAGAACTATACAATAGATGTGAATGGTACGATGTATGTACATATATAATTTATTGATATATATTTTGATTCCGCCTCTCATTAAGTAGTTTTGAAAATAAGTGGAAATAGCAGAACGTAGTGTCTTAACTCTAGAGGATGATAATTTTAATAAATTTCATAACCTTATATACTTTACCGCTTTCTTATGTGAAGTACTTGATTATTTAATAATATTATGGCATCCATTCAAGATTAGCTACATTACTTCAAGTGAAGCCAAGTTAAGTCTTTCACGGAGGTCCGCGTAGAGAACTCGAGACGGCTGTCAAAATAATTAAAAAAAGGCATTTACGATGAAAAGACTCGTTAACCTTCGGACGGAGCTTTATCGACATGTCTTATCGTAATGAAACTGAAGTAACAAGTACAGAGCGCGAGTCAACTTGTGCATATTTTAAATTAAGATACGAATACCTTTTGGTATTGTGGTATAAATAAATTAGTCTTTTTTCTACCAATTTGATATAAGTTAATAAGTATTCTAGCGCTTGGCTAGAATATACTATAGTAACAAACACACAAAAGTGATGCAGAAAATCGTGTTTATGGTATATCATACCATATATGAAATATCATATCAACCCCACTTGAAGAGATGAAATATTTATTTAAATTTATAATTCCATTTCGTCGCTCTGGTGTTGAAGGTAAAGCGCGGCGTCGAGTCCTGCCACTCAACACGCAATGCCGGCAGAATTCGGCAGAAAGTGGGAAAAGGAGCGTCTTTACATGAGTTTCCCTCTGCCTACCCTGCTGTGTGCGGGATACAGCGTGAAGCTGAAAAAAAATGTATATTTGTTAAATATACATTTTTTGGAACAACATAGAACTGACTTAACTTCAGATTCGTTAAATATAACTTTGAGGTATCAGAGCGATAGAAAATAAACAATATATAGTTTCAATTAATTGGACGAGATTTATTATTAAGAAATATATATAGAAATATATATAGTTAGATACAAATTTTTTTATGTAACATCACATAACAAAAGTTTGTATCTCTTATATAAAAGATAAAAAATAAGATTAATTTCAAATGACATTAACGCTATCCTAAAATTAAAACAAAAATCTAAAAGAATATCAATATTGCTTCCGCTATGAAAACACAATTTGCAGCAGTTTGGTATTCCTTTGTTCCATTTTAAGTTACAATGATGTTAACCTCCTTACTGAGTTGGGTTCTAAAGTAAAATATGGACGAGAAGTGTAATTAAACATATGAAATCTTCATTTATATTTCGTTGATATAGAACAGAATTATTATTTACTGTCGGCCTGCCAGCGGTTTCGCCCGCTTGAACTACATGAGTACTCGTTTAATAAGCTAATTCATCGAATAAATTAATCGAATATCGAATCGAAAACATTTAATTGAGGACCTTGTTTTGAAAGTCGGTTAAAAATTCAGATTTATTATTATTTATAAATATAGATATGGATTGCTATATATTTGCAGGCAAACTCATGCCTTGAGTTCATTCAAATGCTGCACGATAACTTTACTAGTACTTAATAAACATAATACTTTTAGTACTTTCAATACTTTTAGTATAGTTGTGTCATCAATCATTTAGATTTTTTGTTCAGTTTCACGCCGTATCCCGCATGCAGCAGGTTAGACGGGAGACTAGTGTTAAATCACTCCATGGGCATGTACGTATTAATTTTATCCATCAGCGTAGTGAGGTAGGGGCAGCGGTCGATTATTTAGGAACTATATTTTTATGAACTCCATAAATGCCGGTAGGAGCGAAAATGTCACCAATAACACTAATATATGATCCAGGTTCAAATTCTATAGGATTTTTACGTTTTTTCTCTATGGAAATTATAAAGCTGATATAATAAAACCTGATTTTCTTTTAAATGTATGAATAGAGTGTACGAATATGTCGAAAAATTAACATTGAACGAAGAAATCAAAAACTCAAATCTTAGTAGATACCAGTGATTGACTCCACGTCCGCCAATTACTTTGTAAGCTTCCATTACATTTTTACAAGCTGCTCATATTTTATATTCGTAAATTTAGCATACACTCCACGCTAGGAATGCTGTTTTATTAACATTAGTCGTAAAATAATTTAAGTGTTAATAACAATTTGACAAATATTTACGTACAGACTTACATTTATATGCATCTTGTAGCTTGATTGAACTACGTGGTTGATATTTAGTTTGGTGTGCGGTGGTGAAAAATAGACAAATCAAATTTGAAGCTTGACGTTTATCTTAAACGCGGAATTTAGCTTCACGCTGTATCCTGCACACAGCAGGGTAGGCAGAGGGACCCAAGTGTTAAGACACTCCGTTCCCCACTTTCTGCCGAATTCTGGAACTTGGCATCCATATACTCGTAGATCTCCGATTCTTTAGAACGACTCAATACTTAACGTTCAACTTGACTCTCATTTTAGAGTTGATGTCATTGCTTTTTGTAATGAAATTATTGTAAATTGTATCTACTATATTTTTTTTCCTTGTTATTATTAATAATTATCAGTGAAACATTAAAAGACTACAAAAGATTTTATATTTGAATTCACAAATAACTTGTATTTATATCTCGTCGAGCTCAAGATATTATTACTTTGCAGGGCAGTACTGTTTTTATTATATGTGCAAAAAAAATCGTACCAAACATCTATCAATATTAAGTAGGTGTAATAAAAGTATTGCCACTCCCGAAGAACTTTTTCACATGAAACATACGAAATTGATGATTTAAGCAAATTGCCGTAAAACTGTAAACGATGAATCGAAAACTCCAATAAATGTCTCCTCGTTATATGATTTTAATTAAAGTTCAAGTTTATTTTTGGCTATTTTGACATTTTGTTCAATTTTATAGAAGAAAAATGTTTTCCGAGATACGAGTATACTGACATAGCCGTATTCAAATTTAAAAACTACATATTTCCGTACTGTTTTATCTTCAATCGTATCCTATATTTTAATTACATTAGTTATTTTTATATTAAAATTATTTTATTTATTAAATGACGGAATTATACATTACTTAAAAAATATATGTGTAAAAATATAACCTACCTATACAGGGTGGAAGAGGCAGCGCTTCTTTTACTGAAACTGCATATAGGGTAAAATATTTCAAACCCGGAGCTAAAAAAATTTATCAAGATGCCTCAACAGTTTGGACGTAGGATTTTTTTTTCAT
>DWGR01002084.1:0-14427 GCA_018247715.1 Heliconius burneyi
GCGTGCTGGTTGTGACCGTTCTCAATAAGCGAACAAAAAATATACACCAAAGTAATTATGGCGTCAAAAGCGTGATAACTGTAGCCTGGCGGGGTACTTCGACAATGGATGGTCACGCATGGCCTTGGTTTCCATCTCCGTTGTCTCTTTCCCATTTTACATTATTAGTTCTTTAATTTTTGGAACGGGATGTCACCTTTGTCTGTAAAATTGAACGGTCCTTTATAGAAAAATTAAAAGAATGTCAAAGAAATAGTGATTTTAATTTAGTATGAAACATTATATATATATATATATATATATATATATATATATATATATATATATATATATTTGAGTCATTATTAAGTCATTCTATTGTTTATTACATTATACTGAAATGAATGATAAGCTGAAGGATATCATCTATGTGTCACTTCAGCAGTAATATTTGATTTTTTTAGACAATCTTTAAATATTATTACAGTGGAAATTACCTAAATATATTTTAAAGATCAATGAACAAGATAATTAAATATTAAAAAATAATTTAAATGACCTTGACTAATATAATATAATAATAGGCAAAGTGCGGCGTTGAATTCTGCCACTCAACATGCAATACCTCCAGAGTTCGGCAGAAAGTGGGGAAAGGAGTGTCTTAACTCTATGTTCCCTCTGCCTACCCTGCCGTGTGCGGGATTAATAGTGAAACTGACCTTGACTAATGTTTAAAAAATATATTTTCTCTGTCATTAAAGGTTATGATATACTAAAAGAGAAAACAGTTCTTTTGATAAAAAGTATATGTAAATTGTATTCATCTTATATAAACAGAAACATTTATTAATACAATAATATAAATATACCTACGTTTTAGTTATCAGAATCGAAAATTTTCGATAACGTTTCAGTAGAAATACATGAAGACTGCAAAAAATACAAACACGTGTTGAAATTCGATGCTACCTACCAGTCCGTTCACATTTCGGTAGTATCGATATAAATGAATTCATCGAAACGTCAAAAGATAATCCTGCGTGGTGCAAATTATACGTGAAATTGGCTGTGAAAAAATAGAAAATTCCTGTTGCTGATGATGGATCATTAGCGTCGTGATATATTTGGTAGCTGGAACGTTTTGCTATTTTAAATACTAGAATAAGAGAAAGAGATCGGTAGTGGAATCAGAAATATTTTTAAATAAAACTTAACGTAATTTTTTGAGTTTTTTGTTCTTTACTTTAATTCTACTTTTTAGCTTTTTAGTTGCTTGTTCTCTAGGTTAGCACTGCAGGCCAAATCAATAAAATTTTCACATATTAGTAATCAAATAAGGCACAAGTAAGCGGTACAATAGTGTGACTGTAACGCAACGGCTGTGGGTTCGATCCCCACTCGAGGAAGTGAAATCGCTCTGGTGTCAAGGCAGGTGTCAGGCTGTATGCGGGGTACAGCGTGAAGCTGATTTTTTTAAAAGATTTAACTTCATTCGATTGATAAAAATGTCCTGGGTAAAATGAACTTTATTTTTTCTAAATTTGGTGTAGATAAATTATAAAGGTGCAAGCTGTGCAATTTTGAGAGTGTTTCATGAAACTTATACATTCGTTTTTATAAGAGATATAAGAAATAAATTATATGTTATATAAATCTTGTCTATGAAGAACAGAAAAAATAACTACTAGAATATTTCCCTATATTATTGGAGGCTCGTTATGGCGTAGGAATAATGTGTTTGCTGTAAAAGCGACAGGTTGTTAATTCGACTCCCACCCGAGGAAAAGTAATATTCAATATTTAAAAAATATCCTATTCAACCCCACAATATGAAGGAGGCGTGAAATTCAAAAAGCATATCATCGTCAGCCATCGTAATGACGATCTGCAGCGAGTGTTATCAGCTATCAGCACCAGATGCCAGACGCCCACCGATCGAGTTTCAATTTAATTTTTGTTTTATCACACCCGCCCTGGGATTTTGGTGATTCAAAGTCAATTGGGATGCACTGGGTTATTTGCAAGTTGTATTAAAGTTTGAAATTAAAATATTATTATTAACTACTATTAAAATGCTTTATATTTCCATTTTATTTGCTCTGCTTTCAACTTGTCAAGGCATAGCGCAGCGTTGAGTTCCACCACTCAACACGCAATGTTTCCGAAATTCGACGGAAAATGGCGAACGGCGTTGCCTAATTCTAGGTCACCTATCCTGTTTGTGGGTACAAAAGATATCAAGATTTAATAAAAAAACGAATTGTTTTGTGAATCTCATGCTTATATTGCTATACCTAACGTTTACAAAACTATAGACAGTATTAAATAGAAATTTTTTCATGGCTTAAGCTAAGCTTTCTGTTCTGTTCTGTTCTTTTAAATATGGCGTTCCGAGCATGGTAAGCTTTTATCGTCATACCTAGCTTTCTGTCCATGTAATAATAATTAAAATTTATTATAATTTTTTATAATTATTAAAAGAATACGTTTTATTAACAAATATTTCTAAAAATATAAGTGTACATAGATAAATATGTCAAAAACGTGTGGAAACCTTTTAGTGAGCATCAAGTGTTAGAAATAACCACGCGCCCTCTAAAAATTGAACACGTACCCTGTGAACATTTTCACTCCTTTATCGCTTTCTTAAGTAGAGTGTAAAAATAATGAAGTGGTGATAAGAAACTGGATATGGAACTCTAGTTTTTATTACATTTTTGAAAATATCTTTCTCAAAAATAAGTTCATTTTTTGATAATAACTAATGAATTTCACAGTTGGCCGTCGTAGCGCAGCGGCACAAGGGTGTGACTGTAACGGGATGGTTGTAGGTTCCTAAGTGGAGGAAATACTTTATTATCGTTTATATTTTTATTTCTTCGCTCTGGTGTCGAGGCAAAGCGCGGCGTTTAGTTCTGCCACTCAATACGCAATGTCTAACAGCCGCAATGTTATAACACTAGGTTCCCTCTGCCTACCCTGCTGTGTGCGGGATACGGCGTGAAGCTGATTTGATTTAATTTTTCTTAATCTCATACTTAACTATCTACTCCAGGACGCGCACGCATACGCTACATGCAGGAAAATGCGTTATATAAAAAATGTTTATATTTTCAAATTCAACGGAGTGTCTTAACAATATTTTTTCTCTGTTCTCTATACTATTGGCAAAAAATACGTAAAACTTGAAATATTTCTTTACATCTTACACTTTTATTGACTAAAATTCTCATCTCCTGAGTGCGTAAGTGCGCAGCTATCTCTATTGTAAATGACTTCGAGATAAAGCAATAGCAGCCAACATGTGTTTCGCGTTTTAAAGAATTTAAAGTAGTTTCAACTATGATTAGCTTGTCATGGCTACTTATGTTTTGAGGGTGGTTTTGAAATATGTTTCTTTTTTTGACGTTTCAGTTTCGCTGTATGGTGAAAGAGTAGTGGAATAAATTTGACATTTATGTATGTATGTGTGATCTTAAGTACTTACTATATATATTGTATAGCTATTGAATATAAGAATAAATAAATTAGCTTCAAACTGTATCCCGTACACATAAGGGTGGGCAGAGAGTCGTGTTAAAACTTATATTTTTAGTTTAAATTTATATTTTCGCGCTGGGGTCGAGGCAAAGCGCGGCGTTGAGTTCCGTATCTCAATACACAATGCCTCCAGGATTCGGCGTATGTATACCCTGCTACATGCAGGATACAACGTGAAGCTGATACATGCAGGTTACAGAGTGAAGCTGATAAAAAAACATTAGCAAAAAGCACATGTTCATTTAAAAAAAATTCTTCAAGCCACGCCAGTGTTTGAGCCACAACCACGTAAAGGGTTCTAACAAAACGATCGTTCGCCGAATTGTCAAAACTATAAATTTTATTTGGGAGTCACCGTAAATGTCAATCACTGAAACACTTATTTACATTAAAAAAAATCGATTTTTCTCGTCTCCTTATTACCAAGGTTTAAGGTCGAGTTTATGATAAAATTTCCATTTATATTACAAAGTAGCATGGTTAACAAAACACACTTAAAGTAAATCGAGTTATAAACATTTAATTTCGTAGAGTAAAAAATTAAATGTAATTGTTTTCTAAAGGTGTTGTAAAACCGAGCGATTCTAAATCGATTTTATTTATGATTTAAATCTGAAAGGGTGGCAATGGCTATAAAAACGGAAGGTCAAATTTACGAGAGGTTATATATATATCGTTGCCAGTTTTCAAAGGTTTCACATGGCAGGGTATAGGTTTTACGATAATTTAAAATATTAAAGAAATATATATATATATATATATATATATATATATATATATATATATATATATATATGTAGGGGTTTTTATTAAATGTGTGAATGAATGTTGAGGCCGGCGTGGCGCAGCGGTACAAGGGTGTGACTTCATGCGCTGCAAATTCGACTGGTTGTGGATTCGATCCCCACTCGAAGAAGTGAAATATTTATTTTCATTTATATTTCCATTTTCTTCGCTCTGGTGTCGAGGTAAAGCGCGGCGTTGAGTTTTGCCTCTCAACACGCAATGCCTCCAGAAGTCCGCAGAACCTCTGGGGAACGGAGTGTCTTAACACTAGGTTCCCTCTGTCTACCCTGCTATGTGCGGGATACAGCGTGAAGCTAAAAAAAAAGTTACTTAGAAGCAACAATCAACGTGAATCTATTTATTAATTTACTTCTGAAATCTATATCATCAACTCTTTGATAGACCGTTCTGGCGCGACAGCTTAGCGTCTGACAATAACGCCAGTCTTGGATCCGACTCTCATTCGGAAGAGTAAAATATTATGTTATGAAGAGAAAGCTTGGCATAGAGTTCAGCAGCATGAGTACAGCAGGCAGGCAGAGGGAACCTAGTGTTTAAACACGTGTGGAACAAACCACTCTTTTTGCCCTATTGTCGAGATAGTGCGTTACCATTAGCCACCCTGGGGCATTTAGAATATCTTGTGCATCATACACACCTCCCACTTATTTCCATTTGACGCTGGATCATGTACAACCAAATTCAACACGAACTCAAAGTATTTTTTCCCATTTTTTAAGCAAATTTTTATATTATTCAATTCTATTAGAGTCATAACATTAACAGTCATTTGTAACAAAAAGCAGTTTCTCGGTAACATAAAAAGTCTTGTTTCTCCTCGCCTCGCCTCGCTTCGCTTCGCCAATAATCATTTTAAATGGTTTTCCGTTGTTAACAAAACATCGCATGAGCGTCGCATTGTGTCCCTTTTGTTTGCTCGCTTGTTTGTTTTGTTTGTACTAATGTGTCAACGTTAATTATATGTGCCATAGAATAACGAGTTTTTTTTTTGGAAATTGCGTAAAATTGTTTATTTACTGAATTGTTATAAGTAGAATATATTATATATATATATATATTAGTATAGACACAGGGGAACATCATTGTTTAGGGAAACGTGAAATATGGAAAAAAAATTTTTTCATTAAGAAAAAATTATAATATTATGTATGAAGTTTCGATCCGTCACTTAATAGAGTGTCAGTGTCAGTCCCTGGAGTGAGACTTCTCGGACGCCCAAGGAAGCGCTTCTTGAATGTCGTGATGCAGGACATGAGAGCCAATGGTCTAACCACCGAGGAGGCTAAAGTCCGTGCAAAGTGGAGTAAACCTACTCCAGTGGAGCAGGAAGGCAGACCCTGGCATAAGCCTGTATTAACGCCTGGAATAAAAAGGATGTCAATAAACCCTATGTACTGATATTGCAGCCATTTTTTAGTAACACTATTAACATAATATATAAAATCGTTTTAGATTGATACCAGATGTAGGTAGCTTCATATATAAAACATCGTATGACATATTCTTATTTCTCACTCTGGTCAATTGTAGGTTCATTCATCTAAATCACAGTGATTCGAAATGAGAGAGAAAGAATAGAATAGAATCTCTTAACACTAAAGTGCCTCTGCCTTTCTACATGAGAAGAGTGAGAGTGATAAGATAATATATAGTTAAAACCTGTTCATTTCGATATATTTTATTAAGAAGCCGTCGTGGCGCAGCGGCACAAGGGTGTGACTGTAACGCGACGATTGTGGGTTCGATCCCCACTCGAGGAAGTGAAATATTTATTTACGTTTATATTTCTATTTCTTCGCTCTGGTGTCGAGGCAAAGTGCGGCGTTGAGTTCTGCCACTCAACACGCAATGATTCCAGAATTCGGCACGGAATGGAGTGTCTTAACACTAACCTGTCTACACTGCTGTGTGCGGGATACAACGTGACGCTGATTTATTTTATTATATTTTATTAAAATCGATGCAAGATCAAGCACTTTCCTAAAACCACATAGTTTCTTGTTAAATCGGGTGATTATTTAAGTTTTGTTATCTGTATGCCATTTCCAAAAAGCATTCTGTGTTGTCCGAACAAATAGCGATGCATTTAACGCGTGTTACATTGCGTTTGCAATGATCTTTGTTTTTGCACCCCGCTGATGCTGGACGAATTTATTTAAGTATCGTAATCACGTAAGGTGTATTTATATTGGGGAAGTTATCGTTAACTGGCAAGTGCATGAAAATTAATGATAAAGTTATATGTTTTTTTTCCTTATGGTTCTTTGAAATCATTATTTTAGATTTTATTTGGTTATACAGTTAGTTTTATGTGGATTAAAAGTTAATTATATAAGTAAACGTAAAACATTTACTTTTGAAATAGAATTAAGTTCTAGGTCGTCTGATAACTGGCTTTAATTACCTATTTAAAAAAACATGATATTACATATGTAGAAGCACAAGCGTGCGACTGTAATCGCGAAAATGTGTGGGTTCGATTCCCACTGAAAGAAACCAATTTTTTTTTTCAATTTTCGCAGCGTCAACGTGTCGTTGAGTTCTGCTACTCAACACGCAATGCCTCTAGAATTCGTTAGAAATTTGGGTACAGAGGAGTGTTAATGGCAATGACGCGTCTTATCACTAGGTTCCCAGGTTCTCTATTCATATCCTACTATGTGCAGGATGAAAAAAAAAATTATTGTATGTATTTATTGTATATGTAAATTAATATTGATTTAATATACATATATCATAAACCAAATGAAAGAAATATATAATTAATTTTTATTATTAATTTATTTTTCCATAAATCCTGTTTCCATCATAAGCATTATGTGTATTATTACAAAAAAAAAACAAACTACATATTTACTATACAATTGACATATTTATTTTATTTCAGTACTTATTCGGCATTACCAACTTTGCCAGAAATACCAACCTTATGACAAAAACACCTTTTATCATTGCACAATAAAATATTATTACAAACAGAAATTATTTCGCTATACAATTAGAACATAAATATTTAAATTTTTTACACTACCTTCAAATATTTGAAATTTGGACATAGCTGGTCAAAAAAATCAAATGACGCAATTAACGCTAAGTGAAAACTCTAAGAAGTCAGCCATTAAGCGACCTGCCGGATTGTCCTTCTGTTACGATCCGTAAAGAATTCCCATATTTTTGTATTATTTTTGCCTTTGTTTATAATAAATGGTTTTACAGCTCCGGCGCGTGGATGGAGCACGCCACGGTGCCCGCCGCTTAAAAAAACCAACTTAAACATCGTTTCTTAGATCTGACGGCGTTTGATTTTCGCTAGATTTTTTTTGTTCAGTTTCTGCTAAAACACTCCGTTCCCCACTTTCTGCCGAATTCTGGAGGCAATGCGTGTTGAATTGCCAGTTCTGCCGAACTCAACTCCGCGTTTTGCCTCGACGCCTGATCGACGAAATGGAAATAAACGTAAATAAATATTTGACTTCCTCGAGTGGGGATCGATCCACAACCGTCGCGTTACAGACACATCCTTGTACTACCACGACTGTTTTGAGGGGATTTAAATACTTTATTTGGTAAAAATAAAAATGCTGGAAAGTTCGTTTATACTTCGAAGCCTATTTTTAAGATACGTCAGGTACAATTATTCAAAAATATTTAAATATCTAACGAAGGTCTTTCGCTTTAAATCATTTGTTTGATAATTTTATGCATTTTTTACTACGTAATCGACCAATTTTTTTTCTACGTTTTTACATATCTTTCATTTTGTTATTTCTTCGTTTTAATGACGAAGCAAAGTGCATCGTTTAATGCCTTCAGAATTCAGCGAAAAGATGGGAACGGAGTGTCTTAACACTAGGTTTTCTCTCCCTACAGTGCTGTGTGTAGCATATCCCACAGCTTCACGTTATATAGCTGAGGCTGATTAAATTTTGTTATACATATATTTAGCATTATTCCGGGGCAAATGGAAGAATTCAGTAATAATTCACATTTCACAGAATTTAAATTTCCCACGATCATTTCAATAGATAAACATATTACCTATGTGCTTAGTAAATATTAGCCAGTGCGTAAATTTCGCGATAACGCAATTCCGAAAGGAAATATTTTTTTAAAATAATAATATTTAAATAAATATAGCTAAAGGTTTCATTCTCTTTCTTCCACTAATTTAAGGGATTTTTGTAAGATTATCGAATTCGAACCCACAACCTTTTGCAGAATACAGTCACTCAATAAATTATTAATTGAATTATAATATTTAGTATTTGCCATTGTAAATATTATATATTTCGAAAGTACGTCAATAAACTCAGTTAGTTGAAGCCAGTCGTGGCGCAGGGGCACAAGGTGCGACTGTAAAACCGACTGGTTGTGGGTTCGATCCCCACTCGAAGAAGGGTAATATTTATTTACGTTTATATTTCCATTTATTCGCTCTGGTGTCGGGGCAAAGCGCGGCGTTGAGTTCTGCCACTCAACACGCAATGCCTCCAGAATACGGCAGAAAGTGGGGAACAGCGTGTCTTAACACTGGATTCCCTGATTTGATTTTTTCAAAAAACTCTTTTGACGTTTATTTAGATATATAACATATTTTTAAGTACTTATAATATCTATAAATATATACACATGAGATGATATACTTTTACCGAAATATTAAGCTCGTATGGATAGAGATAGCTTAAGACTACATCAATGTTAACTGAATATAAAATGAAAAGTTGTTTTTTGAAGGAAATTATAAATCTTTTGCATACTTCATTACTCATTTTGCCATATTTAGTTATTGCAAGTTCGAATCTGACTGAAACATTGTTAACATGAAAAAAAAAATGCTTAAAGAACATGTTATATAAGGTTATCGTTACACAATGGAATATCCTCTAATTGTAAACGTGACGGTTGTGGAAAGAATTATTTTACAACACGCATTATCTCGAATTCATGACGCTACGCTCTTTCGAGATACGCTGCTTTATGCGGGATACAGCGTGAAGCTGAAAAAAAGACACAATTTTACGATCGGGATGAATAAAATCCAGGTCTAACACGAAGTGCCTACGCAATAACTACATATAAGTAGGTCTATAAGTGTAAAACCTATAATTTTACATTCTTAAAGAAATAAATCTTTATTCCTATATTTATAATTTAATAAAAATGCATATTTTGTTTGTTTTTGTTAGTATTTACAATTTAAGATAGCATTTATTTACATTAAAATATTCAAGCTACCGTGCTCTCTGCATGGGAACCGAGTGATCACCTTATCAGTCAAGTGTCGAACTCGATAGGTCACCAGTGGAGGCGTCTTTTTCATGTCTTTTTTTTTATCAAAACAGCTTAAATCTCACTACCAGAATAAAGTTTCTTCGCTAGCATCGACAAAAATATTTAAAATCTTTTATTTCAGCATGTCATAGTAAATAGCCGAATTTTAGATTTGTTTGTTTAATTGTAAGATGGAGTAAAATATTTATTTTAAGAAGTTAAAATAAGGAATCAGCTCAAATCTTATAGACTACAATAACTAATAATATGAACTTGATTTTTAATTATATAAAAACGAAGAAACCAAAATACTCATAAATGGTTTCTTAAAACTACAAAAAGACTTCCAGGTCTGGGTTACAATTACAATTTGTTTCTGGTGTCGGTGAATGTGGAGAAGACGAGAGAAGAAAGACTTATTACTGGATCACTCTTTTTACCTCATAATAACACTAGGGATACGTAAAAGCCAATCGTGCGATTGTATACGCTAAAGATTGTGAGTTCGATTCTCTCTCGAGGAAATATAATATTGAATTGTCTTATCAAATCAATCATTGAATCATAATCGCTATTTGATAAACATTAATATATAATTGATATAGTAATTTTAATTTATAGATGTATATATATATTTTTTATAGATGTATGTATATATTTTTTATTATAATAACAAGTTAGAGTCAATCGTCGCACTCGGGCCCAAAGTGTGACTGTAAAAGCGATTGTTAGTCCGATTCGATTTATCCGAGAAGGAAATGAAATATTTAATATTTTAAGTTCTTCCCTCTGGTGTCAACGCAATGCGCGCGGCACCTCATACAGCACCTCGAGGCCAGCCAGAATTCGGAGGGAAATGGGCAACGGAATGTCTTAATTCCGGGTTCCCTCTGCCTATCCTGCTATGATACAGCGTAAAACTGTTGTAAGATTATTATTTTAACAAGTTAGACTTTTAGTTAGTTCCTAATTGTAGTCAAAGCCAAAACAGATTAATTAAAATATGGTTAATATTGTAATATTATGTAGATATCGAGCTAGGTTAAACACTGAATGAAATATTTGATATTCCCATTTCACTCAACACGCAATGCCTCGAGAATTCAGTGAAAAGTGGGGAACAGAGTGTCTTAACACTAGCTTCCCAGGGTCCCTCTGCCTACCCTGCTATGTGTGGGATGCTATTTAATTTTATGTAGGTATCTATGAAGAAAATAATCGATGAGTCAGTAAATTCGATTGTGGAGAACCCAGAACTATGACTTAGATTTATACAGAAGTGTATTTCCTTATAGATATGAACAACTAATGATTCAATGTACTAGAAAAGGTGACAAAATTTGTCGGTTAGATAAGTAGCCTAATAACATTTATGATAAATTTAGCTACTTTATAATTGTATGATGTCATCTATGAAAGATTACTACACTTTTTTAAAAGAAATGATAGTAGAGTTTTAGTTTAATGCGATAATGATAACGCGGATAATGGCTTTGTTTTCCATTTAAAGAAATTGGATATTTGGTATTTTCATTACTTCGCTCTGGTGTCGAGGAAAAGCGGGGTGTTGTTCTGGTGGAAAGTTGGGAACGGAGTTTCTTAGCACTAGGCTCCTCCTACCTGCCCGGCTACATGCAGGATACACCGTGAAGCTGAAAAAAAAAACACATTTTTGTCACGCATAATATAGCAAAATAGGCAGGAGGAACCAAGGCGATACCTTTGTGTTAAGAGAGTTAAGCCTATGGGTCTTCAGCTTTCGGCTGACCGAAGTAAGGCGGTGACAAATTATTCAAATTATTAAGTATTATTATTATTATTAGTTTTTATTAATTTTAAAAAATTTTCATATTTGGCGATGTATGTAAAAATTAACTGTACCTTATCAATCCTTTCTTGATTTCTCTGTCTATTTTCGAGGCATTATGTTGGTATTTTAACTCGACAGCTGCGGCAACATTTTTCTGAAATAATTTATTTATTACTTAGGTACGATTTCTTTTTATTATAACCTTTATAATTAAAGTTAACTGCTTTATAATTATAATAGGTTTTACTCAGTATATTTATAATTTTTACCCGACTACGGCGAAGCAAAAAGAAGGGTTATGATTTTTTATTTATATATTAATTTATGCTTCACCTGATAAGGCAGATCGACATTTTGAGTCCATAATTATTGTACCAACACTGATAAGATAAACGTAACGATCGTGCGAAATTTTCGTGGCGTCTTCACGTTCTATTAAAATACTCTTATTTACTGTCTATCAAATTTGATAACGACGATGTTTCGAGATATTATATTCTCAAGTTATATCTGTCACAATTTGCTTCTAACAACCACCTCCCAGAGTTATGCGGAGACCGTTTCGTTTGTTGCTTCTTCCTCTCTGGCTAGCCCGATAGGGATAAAGCGTGAAGCTTAAAAAAATGCAAACGAACGTTTTATCTACAATTTACTTTTTCTTTCTATTTCTTTTTAATTATAAATTTAAATACCAAAGCACGTAATTTATTAAAATTAAGCTATCTAATTACTGTTCTGTCCTTATTTCTCATACATTCTTGCATGTGTTTATAATTTATAACTCTACATGTAAGGATATACTACATATTTAAATTTCCTTAGATGTTTTCCACCTTCCCGCATCCCATAATCATTCATTTCTACATGCAGATGTGTGAGCTGAATAGATATGTTTTTGATGAAAAAGAAAAAAATCTCTTGAATCTTAAGACTTTATTAAGTACGAATGTAATTCTCGCGTCGGTCCATATGCTCCTATAGGTAGTCCTAGTTATGTATCACATTTTAGCTGTAATTCATGATGGCTGTGGGAAATTTCTCCACAGTGTAAATATTTACAGAAATTTTGACAATTTGACAGCGACTACTTGAACGGTAAGAAGGAAACTTATCTATTGGTTCGATGTTGATTTATGATTTTATATCTCTTCTCATAATAACAAGACGCAAGGTGGATCTTCTGCATATAAAATACTGGCTGCCGGCCACAACTTTAGTAATACTTAGAAAATATTTGAAGTTTTTAATTATCATCCATAGATTATTTTTTCTAAGGGTTCAAATTTAGTAAAGGATCTTTGTTAACCTGGCAAAGCGTGATGTGGGATTCCGCCACTTAACACGCAATGCGCAATACACATTGCGTGTTATATCTTTTTGCGGAGTGTTTGAGAACTCTCATCAAAAAGTGACATGTTTCTCATGGGGATAGGTAGGGGTATTATTAATATTAGGTTGCCTCTCTCCTACTACCTGCTAGCGTGAAGCTTACTATCTCTACAAATATCAGTATGCATAGACCTACCTATAACATAATACCTAATGACAAAAAAAACACATTATTTTCTAAATGACGAAAGCATTGCAATTGCTAAAATAAATTACTAATCCTATCAGAGAGATGTCTAAACAAGCAAGCCAGCATGGCAATCGCTAGTGCAAGTTACTAGTACTACAATTTTTTTTTAGTTTCACGCTTTATCCCGCACACGGCAGGGTAGACAGAGGGAATAGTTAGTTAAGACACTCCATTCCCCACTTTCTGCTGAATTCTAGAGGCATTGCGTGTTGAGTGGCAGAACTTAACGCTGCGCTTTGCCTCGGCACCAGAGCGAAGAAATAGAAATATAAACGTAAATAAATATTTCACTTCCTCGAGTGGGAATCGAACCGACAACCGTCGCGTTACAGTCACATCTTGTGCCGCTGCGCCACGACGGCCTCCTTATTCACTATAGACTATACTATTACTAATAAATAGAAGCACTAAGCACAAATAAGTATCTGTCATCCAACAGAAGTGCAAAACGGATGACGCCGACAAACGATAACGTATCGGCCGTTTAACGCCGCGCCGTGTCAGATCGACAATCGCCGCTCAATAATAGGCATGGCTTGTTTATCCGTACGGGCCTTTTATTATGTAAGGGGATATCGAGCGAACTCTCGTTTGTGAATGTCGATTTATATTTGAAATTTAAAAGTTATTTTGCTTACAATTTTATGGCCTTTTGGTTTCTTGAGTAGACGGAGAGTAGCTTGTGAGACTTAGTGTTTGATTTAGAGGCCATATGTGGCGCGGGAGCATGTGTGACTGTAAATAATGAAACAATTAATATTTTAATTTCTTCGTTCTGGTAACGAGATAAAGTGCGGTGTAAAGTTCCGCCACTTAATTGCTTCAGAATTCGTCATAAAGTAGGGAACGAAAGTGTCTTAATGGGAACAAAATGTCTTAATAATAGGTTCACATGTTTCTCTATCTATCCTGTAATGTGCGCGATACAGCGTTTCGTCTTGATTTTGATAATTTGCGTTTTGATAGATCGTTGACAGTAATTTATTTTTTATAGGAGCAAACAGAGAGAGATAATATTAAGACACTCCGTTCTTCCTTTCCTCCAAATTGATATTGAGTATTGTGTGGTGGAACTAAACACCGCGGTGTATCTTGCCACAACAGGAAAATGAAAGTTATTCATTTGCCTGTAAGAGGTACCCAATCAGCTATAATCGCGTTGTGCTATGATGGTCTCAATTATAATTTTCTTTGGGTTTTATTAATCAAATACATGTTCCGCATTTTGAGAACTGACAGAACCTGGAACAACACTTTTCAATTATATTACCTGTTACCTCGTAGGTGAATATTCTTATTATTATATAGATTGCTTTAAATAATATAGGAAAATTTGCTAAATAAAAATATGAAACGTTACAAGAGATCGCTGGCGGCTACCAAAAACTCATTCACCGGTACAAAATTGTGTTAAATCACCCCACAGCAACTCGCTTTTCAT